>AYEL01077179.1:0-21743 GCA_000484575.1 Olivierus martensii
TCGTTTAGTTACGACTATATAATGCTGCATTTTGTCAAAATTAATAACAACATAGATTAATTTGTAAATAATAAATTGAAACTTTCCTAATAAATGCTCAAAATCAATTTTCGGAAAAAATGATTGAACACCTGTCATTAAGCCTACCTAACCCAGTTGCTTAGAAAAAATAAATGGAATCGTCCAAAGCTCCGCAAACTCGAATTCGCGCTTGTACTGATTAATCTCATTGGTTTGTAAGTATTGTAAGGAAGCCGAACATCTTCCGCTTAGGTGACAAACTTTTTGGAACGAACTGTACCTAGTTATGTTTTTTATTTTTGTATTTATGGTAATACTGTGAATACAATAATTATTGATTAATTGATTGAAAACATGAATTGATTAAAAGCATTATTATAATGAACATAATGCTTACTTTTATTACTTGACAGAAATTATTTTCTATTGAGAAAATGAAATAGGAAAAATCGAAAACAGAGCTAACTCTGATTCATTATTACGGGCGCGTTCCAAACCTCAACACTAAGTCATCAGTGATTAGTTTCTTTTGACGTCGGAAATAACTCAACATCAGCTTGTTTCTGTTTCTGTTTGACGATGATAGTGATTTGTTATATTCTCTAACTTTTAAAATCTTATCTAGCAGGAACTACTTTTCTGCGACGTTAGAAAAACGGTGTAAACCGGTGGCAACATACCGGTTGCACCGTTACAGCTACAATGACCTCGAGCGGTGGTGAATGTGATGAGCGTTTTGATACCGGTTTACACCGTTTTTCTAACGTCGTAGAAAAGTAGTTCCTGCTAGATGATAAGATTTTAAAAGTTAGAGAATGTAACAAATCACTATCATCGCCAAACAAAAACAGAAACAAGGGGCGAGTTCCAAATCACAACAGACTAATCAGTTATGAGTGATCAATCAAGCCAATCAGTGTTGAGTTAATCAGACAAGTTTCTTGCTGATTGGTTCTGATCACTCATCACTGATTAGTCTGTTGAGATTTGGAACTCGCCCAAGCTGATGTTGAGTTATTTCTGACGTCAAAAGAAACTAATCACTGATGACTTATTGTTGAGGTTTGGAACGCGCCCAACATGACTGAACTTTAAAGAACTGAAATTACCAATTTTTTATTTTTTCTGGACAAATATTTTAATATATTTATTAGTCAAAGTTCAATATAAAATACGAAATAAAAAATTTTTAAAGTTGAAAAACACAACTAGGTACTTTTTGCACAAACATAATTTAGAAACACACTGCTTCGTGCATTAAAAGCGGGTTTAGCCTTGTGTACATTCCACTGGAGAGCCTTCCTCATTTATTCTTGCGGATATTCTCTAAAGAAATTTCTGCTGGCAAATATCGAACTCTCGGGGAGAATGCATGAGAAATGAAGACTTTTGTTTTAACTATTTATCGCTTCGGGTTTTGACTAGGAAAATTAGAAATTTCGGATTTTGAATGAGAAATGTTCGGCATTTCGAGTTCGGCGTAGGAAATACTAGAACGTTAGGACGTTCTCCTTTTGACTAGGAAATTCTAGTATTTCCTGTAACATATATAATAAAATTATTTTCACCTGTATTAAATTTCACGTATTAACCTTATTAATAAATTAGTTTGAGTTAGGCTATTTTTACGTCGCTGTCCTTATAAATAAACGTTGACACCCAGAGTTACAGGGTTTTGATCGTTTATATTTAAGCAAATCATTTTTACGCCGACATTTATTATAAATGTACATCGACACCCTGCGTTAGAGTTTAGATAGCGTTTGAAATAAATTATTGCAATAAATTAAAAAAAGGGGGCCCCATCGAGATTTTTGCAGGGGGGTCTCTCAGTTTTTAGCTACGCCACTGAACTCAAGCAACCAGCTGTTATCACTGAACTGGGTGCCAGGTGAAGTCAGATGCGCAGATCAGACAAAAATCAGTCACGCTTTTACCCCACTTTCTTCTTCCACCATGGTAACAGCTGGATGCTAAGCCTAAGCTATACCAAGGACGTAGGTGGCGCCGCAAGTGGAGAAATTTTGCATGTACGATGGTCGATACGTCGCACGGATAAATCGATGTAAGGATATTTCGCCGTAAGATATATTAAAAAAATAAAGACAGGAGTATTTCAAAAAAATTAAATAATTTTTTATAAATTTTTTTGTAATATTCCTGTCTTTATTTTATTTTTATATCTTAATGTTCTTACGATGATATATTTGTAATATATATTAAATAAATTAAATGCATAATATTTTTACAAAAGAAATTTTAACGATAAAATAAAAGTAATTACCTAAAGTATAAGTTTTTCTTTGTGTGTCGGCCGAATGGCCACTTGGCAAAGCTATGGCTTACCACCCTGGAGGATCCGGGTCTCACACCTTCAGTTTTTCAGGAGGGGTCCGGGCCTGGTCCGTTGAATCCCATCCTTCAACCATCCTTCTGTCTCGATCATAGGTGTTTGCTAGGGATTGTTTCCCGGGATCTTGGAATCCCGAGATCCCAGTTGATTTTGGCTGCGGGATTTATCCCGGGATTTCCCGGTCTGAATTACTAACTTCAATTTTAATACTTATAGTACTACACAATACACACACATTATGTATATATGGCAGCGTTCGAGAAAACTCGAATAATTAGGTTAATGAAAATTGTTTAAGTAAGTTGGAACATTTGAAATTCGCGCGGTAACTCGACTTGGGTTTTCTTCAAAATCATCGCAATCTGATTCGTCACATTCAGACTGCCAGGAAAAGGATGACGCAGAGAGCGAAAGACAGCGGAGTGAGCAGACTCTTTGTGAGAAATTGGCGCGTCAAATCAAAAACAAACTGAATATGTTTTTAAAGACCCTCGAAATGATGTCAATCACTCGCAAAGAATATATCCAAGAAGTTCGAAATCTTTGAGGCAAGTGGTGAAAAACAACAAATATAATAAAATTAATGGACGCTCTCGAATCTATAACACCAACAAGCTGAAAAGTCCTTTTCGGCTGCGGGACTATTTATAAAAAACTTAGAACTAGACTCGGCAATAAAAGTGTAAATTGCCTTGTGTTTCTTACGTTCGTATTAAATTTAAATTGCCAAATCAGTCTCAAAATAAACTAAAGTTAAATAATTTTTTTAACAATGTAGTCACTACTTAGTACTCACTAGTCTGTCATGGTTAGGCGGCCGGATGGCCGAGTGGTAACGCGTTGGCGTACCAAACAGGAGGACCCGGGTCTAGTCACGGATTTCATCGGGGTACTGGCACGGCCCGGTGATCCCCGTCCTTCACCATCCGGCCCCCCTCCACAGATGTGGGTGCAGCCAGTGGTTGGAACTGGCCCGCCCACTTAGTAATCTCCCTGATTGGAAAGGGGGCGTAAAATATGCAAAAAACAAACAAACAAGTCTATCATGGTTTAAAAAGGAAATGTTAATTTTGAATTCGTTTTAATTTGTAATTTATAAATATGAATAAACAAATTGCTGTGAAATATTCAGTTTTAATTTCATCTACAAAAATCTCGGGAATTCCGGGAAAAGAACATTTTTTTTATCCGGGAATTCCGGGATTACCGAAATTCGGGAAAAAGACAATCCCTAATGTTTGTCAGCATGTGATGGCTCTATCAGTGGCCGCCGCCAGATACAGAATATCCCTCGTGGATATGGTAACCTAACCTAACCTTTATTTGCGTGCAAATACTAAAACATTGATAAATTTGAATAAATATGAATGAGGAAGAATTTGAAACAAATATACATTATATTGAAAGTGCAATGCGTGACATAAAAAATCGGTTTGTCGACTGCCGGCCCATATTGTTACAGCAGCACCGGTTTTTCTGTCATTTGCCAGAATGCCCTTATAGCCAGTCCGCCCCTGGTTACAAATTAGAATTATGGTTATTATATATTTTATACTCACTATGCCAGTGTATATTTTTATAAAATAATATACATATAAATGTTGTATAAATACATAATTATAAGCAGTATATATTATATAATATAGTAAGAAATGTATAAATCCGTCTATTTACTAGTAATACAGACTCTTGGAATTACTGTTTCATCTAAATTTTTAAAAATTTAAAACATCGATTTCTCTGCTGAAAATATATTATAAATACTGTAATTATATTAATGTTACAAGTACACTTCAATTATTTATAATTTTTGAAAAGTTTTTTTATATTTATAATTTTAAGTTTATTATAGATGAGCTATTTTATTCGGAGGAATAGTTCGGAAATTTGGCAGTTGTAAGACCATATGCGTTCTCACGTTTGATGCAAGATTAGAAGATTATTGGTTTTTGGTAAATACAATAGATTAAACTATTTTAATTATAATTTTCAGAGTAGCTAGACAAAAATAAGCATTGTTTTAAAAAAAAGAACTTGTCTTGCATTTATTATTTGTGCTCAACAGAAATCAATTAAAAATCAGAATTAATCTTTTATTATAATATTGATTAATTCCTTGGTACAAATATAAATGAGATTTGCGAGATGTATCTCGTCACTAAAAAAGCGCCAGCTAAAACCTCCATATTACTTAAAAGAAGAAGTATCTCGTCACTAGAGAATTAAAAATTCGCCGGTAGAAGCCCGACTTTATCCCAGGATACAGTAAATCAAAAAAGTATTGGGACACAACAAACTCTCAATTATTTATTGAAAAATAAATAATTAATACACTGAAATTAATACTGTTTTCACTAAATCACTATATAAACTAAAACTTTTTAATCTAAAAATTCAAGAAAAATAATATGAAATAAATGAGAAATGCCACACATCTTGTGTTCAAAATGAAAATCACGCTCAAAAAAGTATTGGGACATAGAGGAAAAAGTCCAAAGAAATAGCCATAATTAGGCAGAATTGTCATTTAACGTGCACTAAGAGATCTGAAATTGGAGAAGTTTATTTTAAGGTGATTTCAATCAAACTTTCAGTATGGGTGATGCAATAAATATAAAGATGTTTGTAAGATTCAAATTTTGATTTTTAAATTGTATTCCATTAGAAACTGAAGAGGATCCAGAATGGATCAAAAATATTTCTTCTTGCTGTATAAGCTTTGTTATTTGAGAATAAATTTAATTACTGCATTTTTAGTGCTTGTGTATTAATATTTCTTAATTCAAAATTTACTACAGATCTCAGAACAAAATAATTCTTGAATTTAATAAATCCTAAAACAACCCAACTGTTCTATGAGCTACATGAGAGAACTCCCAGTTTTTCACAGGCCACACATTAAAATATTTTAAAAAATAAAGGTAATGAAATGTCATAACTTTCTGTTTTATTTTACTATTCATATAAGAGTTTTATAAAAGACAAGCCTGTAATAATATTAACTTTGATGTGCCATGGGGAAAAAAAAAAAAAGATGGTAAAACTCTCTCTATTAGCAATATTAAAATCACTTTGCAACTGTACAAAAGAATGTGATAGTCTGTGGATTGGCTAGGTCTGTAATAGATTTTCAAAGCACTTCAGTTTCCTGATATGAAACACAAAAATCAATTCAAAATCACTAAAAGATAATTGCACTGGATAATTAATATCTGCATTTAAAGCTGAATAACAACTTAACTCTCAACTAACTGATATGGTCTAGAAACCTAGTATTTGCAATCTCTAAGAAATTTCTAGTACTTTCCATAAATCTGGCATTTTCTCAACTGTCCAGAATGTCATCAAATAGAGCATCTGTTTGTAATATGAGATTTTTATTGTGTATTTTGAATTCAGTACTCCAAAATTCATAAGAAACAGATGTATTAAAAAAAAGTTTTTCATTGCAAGCCTATATTATTAAAAAAACTAATCAATTAATCACTATAATTTGTCTGTAATTAAATTTCAATTAGATATTTATTAAAAATAAATATTCAAATTTTTGAAAATAAAATTTCATTATTATTTTCAGAAATTTTTTTATAATATTTATCACTATACAGCTATCTTAATATCAGTTTTATTTTACTCTATGTAGAAAAAATTATTAATTTTATAAATTTTATCTATAAATAATTTCTTCTTATATATTATTTAGATATTACATTTTTAATATTAGATATTTAATTAACCCTTTAAGCTGCTGATGGCATTTAAAGATGCCATAGAACTGGAATGATTTTCAACTATTTTTCTGACTAAACATTTTGAATATACAGTGATACCTCGGATCACGAACGTCTCGGTTCACGAACAAATCGGTCTACGAACACCATTTGTGAACAAATTTTGCTTTGCTTTACGAACGATGCTTCGGTTCACGAACACACATGCACGGAGTGCATGGAGCGCACGTGACTCCCGGTGCACAAAACCCTGCGCACAGCCTCGCCCCCAACAGCATTCCAGTTTGCCCAGCTCACATGGGTACAGTAGAGTCCCAACAAGTGTTGATATTTTAGTTTTTTTCTTTATTTAATTAAATTTATTCCTTATTATGGCTCCCAAAAAAGTTAAAAGTGTTAGTGAAGGTGGTGTGAAACATGCTTTCTTCTAATATTACTGTTATATTTATTTTCTTTCTGTATTATTTCCACACATAAAGCCATAACATGTTAAAATTTTTTTTAGGATAAAAAACGTATTATTTGGATTTAGATTAATTGCAATGGGAAAAACTGATTTGGATTACGAACTTTTCGGATCACGAATTGGGTCAAGGAACGAATTGTGTTCGTGAACCGAGGTATCACTGTATTTTTATTTAAAGGCCTTTTTATTTTATACAACATTCACAGCTTATTATGCTAGTTTTCAAATATTTTTCGTGATTTTGTTTGTTGTTATATATTTTTTATTTACATGCACAATTGACTGCATAAGGGAATTACTTTCTTCTATTTTTATTTTTTTAAATATAATTTTATCTGTTTCATGCTACGGATATGAGATACATATCAGTAAATTAATTGTGTATTTCTGCTATGAATGTCAGTGCATGTAATACTCTGATGTTACAAAATAAATACATTATTGAAATCAGAATTGTTCTGTTGCTGTTTTTGTAAATTCTTGTATTTATATTTCTTATTTATATACCAAGTTTTTTAAATTTAAGAATGGTTCCTAAATATTTTTAGACATTTTTGAATTTTTAAGAAGTTTTTATTGATATTTTGAAAGGACTAAAATTTTGATATGAATAATATCTATGCTGGGAGTATTTATGGCACTGAGAATGTCATGAAAAGTGAAATTTCTAACTATTTGTATAGTTCCAAAACCAGTAAACAAAAGTATAAACAATTTGTATTTAATTTGTTGGATATATAATGTGGTTGATGAATATGCATGAAAAATTAATAATATTGATATATCATTTTTTTTTTAAATTAAAAAGTTCAGATATTGATCATTTTCTATTGTACCTTGATCACTCTCATTCTCAATAACTTTTGAACTGTGATAGACATAAAGAGTAAATGAGAAAATTATCCACGGGATATATTTTTTTAGAATCAATAAATCATTTTGATGTAGCTTTTATATTTCATGAGTAATAGAGATACAAAGATGAGAGTTAAAAAATTCCAACATTTTCAAGTTTACTTTTGCAACATATTGAAAACTAAAACTATTAGACAAAAACAGCAAATGATAAAATTGTTACTATTTGAAAATTCTATAAAGGATGGATAATGAGATTTCAAATTGAATTTTTAGTTTTCAAGAAATAGACATTACAAATTTATAATGTATAGTTGGCAAGGCAACTCAACTGCCAACATGAAGATGTACATGGATTCATCTTTGGCTCCATGGAGCTACTGTAGATTTTTTCATTGTGCTGGTGTAGTGCATTATTATTCAATTTGTTCTTGTTGATCAACTTGTTTTTATTATTTCAATATTATTTATTAGATAATCATTGATTTATTAAAAGTTTGAATTAAAATGAATTTTTTGTACAATGAAATATAAAATAATTAAAATTGGAAAAAAATTATAAAAATGGAAAAAATGCTTTAATTCAATTAAAATATGCATTATTATTTCTTATTCATTCGTTTTTATTTCATTTTCACTGATATAAAGCCATAAAAAATTCTCCAATATTGAAAGTGAGTGTAACACATCTGCAACAATTGTCCGTGAATCATTTTCTAGGAAATTCTCTCACAGACTTAGATCCAAGGTACTCCCTCAATAGTGTTTCTACCTTGTTGTGATGAGGGAGCTTGCATATTCCCTGAGAGCTATGCTGGCAGTAGCTTTGCTACTGATAAGGTTTTACAGGCTGAACAGATCAAAGGAAAGGGACCAGACTAAGAGAGCACCATTACCCAAATTAAGATGTAAGGCATTGTGCAGAGCTGAGTGGCACTGGGGTAGTAAAAGATGCAGTGTTCTGAACGATCCCTTCAAGGCATCAGGTGAAATCTTGTCGTAGTCAGCCTTCCAACCATATTGGAGGATAACCAGGTGATGACTCTGTTTTGTTCAGTAAGTTCTTGTCTCATGGGTGACAAAAACATTACTTCTCAGGGGACTGCTTCTACACCCCACTGCAAGGTTGGCGATCCCAGTTTACCTGTTGAAAGGGCTGTGGTTGCCGGCATGCCACTGGGTGGTAGGATGGTGGAAGCAGTCTGCCTCTGCTTCTTCCTCTTGTGAGTACACCTGGTCTGCAATGAGCAAGATTGTCTGGAGCGGCTAGGAGAAAGCAGAGGAAGGCTAAGAGGGAAGGTGCTGGTACTGGTTGGTCTCAGCAATTAGGTCACACTTCCCAATTAGCTTCATCTGATCCTCTTGTCAATACCTTTGGTGCTGGCAAGTGGCTTAGATCTGCAGTTTCTATCCCCCTCTTCTGGGGAAGGTAGGCCTGAAAAAAGGACTCTGTGCTCTCAGCCAGGATTATATTCTGAAGCATTGACTTCTCTTCGAATGGCCATTATCAAGGAGTGCTACCCAGACTCCAGAATAGTGGTTGGTGAAATCGATCTTCTTCAAGAGAAGATCCTGGAATAGATGGAACTCTTTTGAGTCCATCTATTCCCTTCCTGATCTATTCCTATCTATTCACTTTCCCTGAGCATTGGGCAAACCTCTACCAATGCTCAGGGTCTATATCTTGGACAATGGTCCACTCATTTATACTTGTATGAATGAGTTCACCTGTCAGTGGCTCATCCAACTTTTGGATGGGTTTGATCTTGGGCAGGGAACTTGTTTAAGGGTTATTCCTGCAAAGGACCTTCCCAAGTCCATGAAAGTGGCATACTGCACTGTGTGGATATCCACACACGGGATGTGAATAAACTTTTGGCTCATTTCAAAACTTATAATCTGGGACTCAAAACTGCAGAGTTCTGGATTGAAACAAGGATGCAAAGGGACAGAGAATCATTATGATGGTTGATCTTGCTTCAGCTATCAAAGCAACCAATTTTAAGGCTCTCTCTGAGGTTGAAAAAGGGATCATTAAGGTACTTTCAGATCCTAATTCCAAGTCTGGAATATCACTGACAAAGTTCAGGATTCCAGAAGTACCCCTGGACCTTCTGGTAGCCAGAATTCAGAGGGGGCAAAGAAGTCTGCCCACCTTAGGCACCTGTAGTGTCATGGGTTTGAGTGTGATCCAAATCAACCTCCAGCACTCCTGAGCTGTTTCTGTCCTATTTTGGTCGGTGGCTTGTGGGGGCTGTTATGACCTTGCTCTTATTAAAGAGCCACTATAAGGGCCAAATAAGAGGACTCAACTGTAAAGGTGAGTTATTTACTTTTACATCTGACAGTGATCCTCGGACCTGTCTTTTTGTTAGGAATAACATAAATGTTTCACCCATTTGGAATTTCTGCTCTTGGAATCTTATCACTATTCAAGTGAGGCTTGATGAGGGTGGTGTTAGCAGAAACTTATAGTTTCCTCTGCATATTTCCCTTATGATAAGAATGAACTATCACTGACACAGGAGTTTGTGTCCTTGCTTGAGTTTGATTTATTAGTTAGTGTTGATGATAATTCTCATCATGTGGTTCTGGGTAGCAAAGACATCAACAGAAGGAGTGAGTATTTATAAAATATAACAGTTTCAGCTCACCTCTGATAGATACTATGGGTGAGTATTTATTGGAGTTTCTAGTGAGTACTGATCTCTGCTTTAAATAAAGGCAATGACCCTACCTTTGTTGCTATTAACAGAAGGATGATCATTGATATAACATTAGGGACTCAAACTGTTTCTGACTTAATTGAGAATTGGGATGTGTCTAGTGCAGTGGTTCTTAACCAGTGTTCCACTAAATTATGAAAGTGAGGCCTACTTGAATGATCTTAGCATACTGCGTAGTACACATTTTATAATATAGACAAGATTCAACTTGCATTTACGAATAAACTATTAAGTAGGCTTATCCACAAAAGTATTTAAGATTTTGCTATAGTTTTCGACATCATATTTGTATGAGCTAGGCTTTTCAACATTAATGAATATAAAAATTAAAAAACACAAAAGACTTAGAAATATTGAAGAAGAAATGAGAATAACTTTATCACATATCAGATCTGACATGGCTTAAATCTGCAAAAGACAATTAACTCAGGCATCACGTTAAATTTGATTTAAAATGTTCCATTTTTCAAGAAGAGTTACTTATATTTCTTGAGAATATATGTTTTTTAATTAATGTTTTTTACTGCAATTTAATGTGTAATGTATAATTTTTAGTAAAATATATGTTCATGCATATTTTTGTTGTTTGTTTTATGGTTTTAGTGATATAGTGTTCCGCAAATTTTCTTTACAATCAAAAGCATTCTGTGACTTCGAAAAGGTTAAGAACCACTGGTCTAGTGAGCCATCTTCATTGAATCACAGATACATTTGTTTCAATTTAAAAAGTATGGTTCCTAGTCAGGTAATATACAGAGACCCAAGAAGAACTAATTGGGCTTCCTTTAGGAAAGACCTTAAGTTTAACCTTAGGGTATACAGAGCAGGTTTTGCTCGGTGGTGGATTTAGAGATGACTGTTAACCAGATTCAATAGGCAATTCTCTTATCCTATCATCAAAATTGTCCAGGTTCAGGACTGCTCACTCATCAAGACAGGTTCCTTGGTGGAATGAACAGTGGGCAGTCTCAGACTTAATGTTAGAAAGTTTTTTAATAAAACTAAAAAGACAGGTGAATGGGATACATATAGAAGTGCTCTCACCTGTTTTAATGAAGCCATTAGAAAGGCAAAAAGTTCTTCCTGGAAAAGAAATTGTCAGGGAATTGAAGATATATCTGATGTATCCAGATTAGTGAATATAATGTCTAGAGTTGAATTATTGCAAAGTTGGTACTATCAGGCTGTTGGTTGATAGGATGACCAGTATTTGCAAGGACTCTTTAAAGAAACTCTTTCAAGTATACACTTTCCTGGGTCTACTTCAATTGAGGGTTCATCCTGTTTGCAGGAACAATCTGACCTCAGTGGACATGTGTAGCATGCCAACAGGGAGGATTGGGCCTTGTTAGGAGGGTGATCAATCAGTCAAATATTAGGTGGGCTGCAAGTGTTTTTAAGCCCTTCAATTCTGTGAGATTGGATGGTATTTTGCCAGTGTTTTTGCAACAGGGCATTGACATCCTGATCTCTCCTTTATGCAGTGACTTCAGGGCCTGTTTGGCTTTTGACTATACAATGGGTGATCGGTTAACAAATTGTTTGGATAACAAACACTTTTGCAAAAGATTTTTATGTTCAGATAATGAGCAGTTCACTGAACAAATTGTGGGACCCGTGGACTGACAGAATGACAGGTCGGCTGGATAGCTGCATGGTAAAGCTGTGGCTTACTATCCTGAAGGATCCGGACCTACTTCTCCAATTTTTCAGGAGGGGTCAGGCCCAGCTGTTGAACTTCATCCTTCAACTATCTGATTTACCCCATCATTGGTGTTGGCCAGCCTTTGATGAGCTCTATAAGTAGCCACTGCCAGATAAAAAAATCCCATGAGGTTATGGTGGCTTAATTAACCTAACAGAATGGACAGGCATAGGCCTTGCGCGTTTGTGAAGATATGGGTAAGGATGGGAGAACAGTAGTTTTTCCAAATTAAATGAACTTGGAGACAACTTAAAACAAATCAAAGATTTATTAAAGAAAGTAAGAGAGAGATTTTACATTTTGGTCTTAGAATGCACCCATACCAAGATTGGTCTTAGAATGACACCCATACCAGGTTCAGAGATTTTACAACAGTTTGGTCTTAGAATGCACCCATACCAAGATGAAGTCAATAGGCTTGGAATCTCTTCAACAACAATGCTATTAATCACTTCTGAAAAATCCTGAAGAAGAGAGAAAAGCAATTGACATTGGACAGATTCTTCAATGGAAAATAAACATAACAGATTAAAATGCAGGACTATGTATATATATATATATTATGATTATTACATATAAATAAATGTAGTAAGAAATTATATAATTTATATTTTTTTTTTTTTGGGTCCCAAGAACGAATTAATCAAATTCCCATAAAAATTTATGGTAAATTGATGATTGGTTAATGAACATTATCTTATAACGGATTATGTTCGTTAACTGATCACCCACTGTATTCATGGTCCTGGAGGCAGGTAAGGGTTTCCTTTATACCTAAGCCTAGGTGTATTTCTTTTAGCAAGGTTAAGTGCTATCGTCCAATCATCGACTGTCGAATTTTCGCGTCATGTTGTGTCAGGCAGCGCGGCATTGCGTATTTAAGACTGGAGTCGGCAGCGTAACGCGCTCGATTGCTTCGGGATAAGATAAAATTTTACCTGGTGTTGTATTAAATGAATTATCGCAAAATTTCCTTCCTGGTCTTCAGGAAACATTCAATAACCTATATTACTTCAATAGTTTTGCTTATTACTTCAATTTCTTCAGTCAAAAAAAAAGTTGATTTTTTGATCCATGTATAAGCCAATCCTCCCACTTCAGAAAATTTTCTTTTGAGAAAAAATCTCTGCTTATACACGAGTATATACAGTATATATATTTATAACAGTGGAATTTATAAAAATAAAATAAATTAATTTTTATATATTTATGAATATC
This sequence comes from Olivierus martensii, assembly GCA_000484575.1. Classification (NCBI taxonomy): domain Eukaryota; kingdom Metazoa; phylum Arthropoda; class Arachnida; order Scorpiones; family Buthidae; genus Olivierus; species Olivierus martensii. The sequence goes on from AYEL01077179.1 coordinate 13,076, forward strand.
AATTAAACTTAATTGTAAATGATTGTTAGTATACAAATGATATAAATTTCATAATTGCTGGCAGTGAAAGGATTAAGAAATGCTAAAACATAAATGAAATATGACAATTAAAATATTATAAATTATGGAAATAGCTTAAGAGTTTTTAATAAATTTATATCAAGAATAAAATAAATAGAAATTAAATGTGGTTTATTGGCTTAAAATTAAAATTCTAAAATAATTTATATATTTCTATAAAAGCTATTAAGACATATCATCCATAATTTTTGATTCAATTTGATATTTGATCTAGATGGCTAATTTTTTAATTGTCTTAGAATTTTGAACTTAAATAATAAAAGAATAAAATAAAAATCTCTAATTTAAGCATAAACAGTTAATTAACTAAAAATAACAAATACCTAATGTTTCCTGCTTGACAAAGCTATCATCAGCATTATAAATTACATAAATGTAAAATGGAATATAAAAGACATTCTAGAAGAGGATTTTAAAATTTAAAAATCAAAACCAGATAGCAAGCAATAGCTATTTAAAAACCAAAAATAAAATACATAAAATAATATAACAAATAGGTATTAAAATACACATACATTACAAAAGAATACAAAAAATAATAAGAAGTTTAGGGAGAATAAAAGTTAATGAAGTAAGTATAAAATAATTTAAATTAATTATTGCTATCTAGCAACCATTGCCATGGTGATGCAACTGTATCCAAGAGATTATCATTCATAATGTTACATACTTTCGACCTTTTAGAAATTTGGATAGCTTCTGCTAATTACAATTATAAAGAATGTTGGGCATTTTTAACAATCTTTGCAATGTACATTTAATTTAGTTTCATAGAATCTCCATGCTAAGCTATTGAAAGATTCCATTTATAATATCTCTGGTATATACTTCTAATCTATAATGTAAAGTTTTTGAAGTATTAATTATTTATTTCTTTTTTCATTCTGTGATAGTATTTGATTACTGGTATTATATAAACATCTGGATCAAATTGAGGATAGCTTGTCTTTGTCATTTATTAAAAGAGCATATGTGGTTTTTTTCCTTTTATAAGTGATATTTAAATAATATTATTTCTTAAAAGGTCTTACTATTGTTTTAAGGGCTGGATCATAACAGTGGTTTAGATAGTAATAGATAATGTTGACAATTAAATTGTGTTCTTGATTGCTGTACCAAGAATGTATTAATCTCTCTTATATTTACATGTTAAATTGCTTTAACAAACTTTTCTATATAATCATGCACCTTAGCATAAGCCATAATGATATTATATAGTCATATGATTTGGACTCTAATAGACAAATGTATAATAAGTCTTTGGAAGAGAGCTCCAAAAGCTGCACATTTGTAACATATGGGGTCTGATTATTATTATTTAAATAACAATACTCAGTTTGTCTATTATATTTAGTAATATATTTAAATATATTTTTTTACACATGTCTATTATATATTTTTTTCACAAAATATTGCCTCTAATAAAGTACTAAGAAAACTACAGAAACTCTCTTATAATGTGAACACCATATTTATAGGATTGTAATAGAATTAACTTCAGTTATAAGTACAATAATGTCCTACTTCTAACAAGGGAAGGGCGCGAACTTCGGGTCACAAAATAAAAAAAAAATTAATATGATATAATACTCTGACAGAAGAGTACTCGAGCAAAGTAAGAGAGCGCCATATTCAGCCATATTTGAGAAAAAGTCATTTAAAAAAATATGACATTCTTTATTATGATTGCGTAAGATGTATTATCGCGATGGCAGCGTAGCATAGGGCGTTAAGGCGCCATTACTGCAAGCGCGGTTAAACTGCCGGCAGGTTCGATTCCCTGCGATGTGCTTTTTTTTTTAAATAAATTTACTTTTTTTAAGGAATAATTAATTAATTAAAATTTAATCATGAAAGTTGACATTAATTTACATTTTATAGTACGATACAATGTAAATGGATACACATACGATGTAAATGGAAGCAGTTTGAAAACGTGAATAGAAAGATATTTATAAAGTGAATACAATATGATGAATATTAAAGTACAAACAATAAGATAAACTTTTTTTATCACAACTTTTTATTTATTTCTGTCAGCAATAGCACTTTCTTTTGATCGTTTACAATTGTTCGGATGATATTTATCGTAAAAGCACCTAAAACAAAGGCATACCTCACACCATGCGCATTTTATAAACAATACAGCCCAACATATACAATGTTTCTTCAGAATTGTTGGAGGAAAGCAGATGGTGTTTACATTTAAAAAAAATTGGTCGTTCTTCTATCAGTTTTTAAGCAAACCAAGCATATTTTATCATGGGACAAAAGATGGGAGCACTCAACTGGTGATGAACCAATGACTGTATTTTTATAATATCTTTGCGCGATGCTATTTCTCAATGATTTTTCAGTAAATTGAAAGCATTTTGTAAATGCTTTATCAAAGTTTTAACCTGTCAGTAAAAATAAATGTCACATGGTTGGCAAAGCAGTGTGCACTTTGGAGGAATGAATTTTAATGTGCAAGTTGTTTCCCCAGCATCATTTTCAAAAATATCATTATGCAGAGCAGAATCTGTTTGCCCCTCCCAGGAATCAATAATAAGCAGAAATTTATCTTTTTTCTCGTATAGTACGAGAATAGTTTCAAGAAACTGCTTATATAAATATTTTGTTAATTTCCCTGATTTGGAACAGGTGACCACAACATTTTTAAATTCTGCTTGCAATTTTTTAACAGTTTTTGAAACTATAGGGTCAAATGTTTTAGCTGGCTCTTGTAAACACAAAAAGACTAGGGGAGCAACTTGCCTGAAGCAGTTAAACTGTACTGTGCGGTGTATGAATGAGTCAATTTGTTCAAGCTCTCCTTTTTCACAAATACAGTTTTTGCTCCCTGGAAGTTTAAAGATCTGTTATAAGTTGTCTGATATTGGCAACCCGTTTGGTCCGTATTGATCACAAGTTCCAAATCAAAGTTCCAGATCAGGATACTGGTTTGCTTCCGAAACTTTTCTGCAGCATTTAATGTTTCTTCAAAAGTAACGATGTCTCATTTACTCACGAATTTTGTTATTTTTCGTTGCTTTATTTTGTGCTTTATTTTGTGCTTTCTCTTGAAGGCTTTCACCCAGATAGGGCTTGCTTGAAACACAAAATCATTGGAAAGGAAAGGAAAAGCCACTGCCATCGCCCACTGCTGTAATATCCTAGTAGTAACCTATAAAAGTTTTATTCGCATAAAATATATGCTATGTAAAACAAACAAAATACCTATCAAAAATGTAAATGCTATATTTACAAATTAGAAAAACAAAGAAATAGTCGTAGAAAAGAGTATCCTATGTAAAAAAATATAAGTTATTTTTACTTTTCGGATGACTTTATTAACTGTATTTACTTGTTAGAAATTTATTAATTCTTTTATGCCTGAGTTTTGTGTGTGTACCTGATCCAAATCGTGCCTTGCTTCAGTAAAACGATCGAATGTTTCAGAATCTATTTTTCTTAACTTATCAATTCGCGTTCCACCTTTCTGAACATAAACCCCAATTATTTTTTTTAGTCATCTCCGTATCTTTCCTCTCCAGCCTCTTTATTCTCCTGTCTGTGAGTCATCGACCATCCGCCGATTCTTTGACTTATCTGGGCGGAGGGCTCTTTTTGGGTACTGTGACTAAGCTCCCTTGTCTTGTACTAGTCGTCTCCGTATCTCTCTTTGACTTATCTGGGCGGGGGGCTCTTTTTGGGTACTGTGACTAAGCTCCCTTGTCTTGTACTAGTCGTCTCCGTATCTCTTTTCTCCAGCTTCTTCTATCTGTGGATCATTAGTCATCCACCAATTCCCTCTGTTATTTATGCTCTGACTCACACCGTTACATATATATTATATAATATAATATATGTTATTTTGTTTATATTATATATTATATATTTGTTTCGTGATTGACATGTTCGAATAGACACCTGGAAAAAGTAATCGCATTGGATTGAAGTAGTGTAAGGAAGCCAAACAACTTTGACCTGCAGGCAAAACTTTATGGACCAGACTGTACATATGTACAATGTAATAACTTATAACTGGAAACTTGTTGAGAGGCTTTACAAACTTGTAAACATAATAGCAAAATGGTGTTTATATAACATCGAACTGTAACACCTGGTAAACAACCCTGTTTAAATGTCAATGCGAGTGCTTTAAACTGGATGTTTATTTGTTAAACATCCCAGCAGGGATGGCCTGCATCCAATACTGGTTAGAACTTTAGTCGCTCACTTGAGATTACCGGCTGAGGAGGGCCATAATAGGCCGAAAGCATTTCTTGAAAGTGATTATATTATTAGTATATGTAGTGCATATTATATATATCTAATAATAGTATTATTAGTATATGTAGTGTTTATTATATACAGCAATACCTCGCATAGTCCGGTTTCAAATAGTCTGGGTTTCACTATAGTTCAGATTGTAATTGTTAATAAAAAATTTTTAATTTACTTTATTTTTTTAGAATAAATATGAAATGTAAGTGTGCTTGCTACTTACTATCTATATATGACTTGATTAGCCACTATGATGAGCTGAGACAAGTAGTCGGCTGCTCCGTGTTGCCAAATTTATTTGAACAACGTTTGTTATAGTGGCCTCTCAAGTGCAATGTCGTCAGTTGTTTACCGCAAACGCTTAATTGAATCATTGAATGGGAACGAATATGGGCATATCGGCATTTGGGACTCATCAGCCCACAGCGGCCCAGTTCAAGTGGAATCCGCCTTTATGCAGAGCACCGCTCTGGGTTTGTAATGGCGCCGAGCACATACTGGATGGATTGAGCTAATGACCAGTTGCCAGCAAAAATGAAGCCACCGAAGAGGGGGTGTCGTGGTATAATACTTGATATTGGGGTAATACATTCTTTTTATTAATTATTAGAATCTGATCATCACACTTATTTATATAAAATGGGATAGGTCTGGGCCATCAAAACAAGGTCAATTTACTATATTGCCGAATTTACGTTTACATCTGCCATATTGTTGGAGGAAAAAACCAATGTTATGGACGGCTTCAAAAGTTAATACGCTGCTTCCATAGACTCAATACTGTCTTCCAATGCTGTCGTCAATTATATTAACTATCTTCCAATAATAAAGAAAATAATCTCCATTTTCCTGTCAGCCATTAATAAAACTAACGCTGATATATAAAATCGTTTCGTTTAAACTGAATATGCATTTAAAACCAACACTTAATAAAGGATTTTTGAGAGAATAATCGTTTTCTGTGATGCAAAATAACAAAACTTTATATGCTTTATCCTTTATTTATTAGTATCAAATTATTATAATTGATAAAAATCATTATACTTGATGAGAAAAGTTCTCATTGCACGTTAATTCTTAAATTATTTAATTTATATTTAATCACGTTTTATTATACTTGATGAGAAAAGTTCTCATTGCACGTTAATTCTTAAATTATTTAATTTATATAAAATTTAAGAGGTAAGATCCTACTAAAATTTATTCATGAGCTCTTCCATATATCTTATTTATTTAATTGGTTCTGTGTTTAATGGCCAATATTTCTTTAAATTCAATCTAAGTAAATTTTTGCTCGAAGTAAAAATGATGTTATATAGTATTCGTAAATATGATAGTCATAAGTGATAATTGACACTATCTAGCAGTAAATTTTAAAAATAAATCCTCAAAAAGATGGCGGTTTCTAGAATTAATCCTAGTGCGTTAGTGGTATCTGAAAAATTATCCTACTTAACAGTTGGCTCTATCTTGATACAAATTACCTAAAAATCTATTGTAACCGGATTTTACGAAATTAATAAAAGACTGATTTTGATATTGATATTGCTTGTATTTTTTCTAATTTTGTAACAATAAAATCTTCGATTGAACATCTTGATGTTTTTTATTTCATCTTAATCACTTAATTTACAAGTTAGAACCATAAAAACAAGCTGTCAGCTTCCGGAATTTCCAATTTAGAACTACTGATTTGTAATTTTATATTCCAACTTATAAAATAAATTTTTTTAACTGTTGATGTTTTAAATAAACTGTATTATGATGTGTTTTATTTTAAATTTACAGTAAAATATGACTCTCTTCCCCCTCTCTCTTTTGCTCTCTCTCTCTCAATTTTCGGTCGTCAAAAATAGGAAAAAATTTGTGAGTAAACTGCTAAACTGATGATGTGATAGGTCTTATTATCGAGTTAATACGGTATTTTTTGTTGATAAGAGACCATGACACATTGAACACGACGCGAAACGAAGCATATAAGAAAGCAACTTCGCGCGGTAAGGCGCGTACAATGTGTCTTGGACTAGCCTTTCCAATGCGGCTGCTCGAGTTAACGGGCGTAGCCGCGCGAAAGGAGATGAAAAAATTGAACTTTGACCAATCAGTACGCACAAACAATACTGTGCGGCAAGACGCGAAGGAAGAATCAACCAGTAGAAACGAATGCTTTATATACTTGGAAAATGGCGAAAGTTCAACCGTAACATGAGATTAAAAGAATACCGAAAATATATGATCATTTCTTCCTAATAATAAATCAACCACATTCCACAAACGACCTCTATCGGCAAATCCATAAAACATGAGTAATAATTCGACTACACTGTATATATGCTGCGGCGCAATGCAACGCGAAGCGAAGGATGCAAATTTTTCTGTCATCTTTGCTTCACTCCGCTTCGCTTCGCGTCCTGTTTAATGTGTCACGGCCTTTAGCCATCAGGAGCGTGAGAATATATGTTGCCTAAAAGGTCAATAACTTTAAACCTGTCCTTCAGTATCCCTCAAAATTTTGTATATACAGTACAAACGATTTCTCGGAACCATAAAAAAATGCCTAATATAACTTAGGAATTCCCTCAAAAATCCAATTGAAAAATTACTATTTTATGGATGGATTAGCTTTGCAAGAACAAAAAATACCATATTTCATCAAGTTGTGTTAAGATGAACAACTGTTAGTAAAATAATGTTTCAGATAACCGCTAACGCATCGGGATTGCTCTAGAAATCGCCATTTTTTTTTTTTTTTTGAGGATTTATTTTTCAAATTTACTGCTAGACAGTATCAATTATCACTTAAGTCTATCATATTTACAAATATAACATCATTTTTTTACTTCAAGCAAAAATTTATTTAGATTGAGTCTAAATAAATATTGACGTTAAAAGCAAAATCAATTACGTAAATAAAATATATGGGAGCAATCGCCATGAATAATTTTTTGATGGTCACGGCCATGCGATAAATTTTATATTAATGAAATAATTTCTAGGGTTAAATATTTAACCCCAGAAATTTTTAAGCAGATTAAAAATTATTGAATCAATTTTATCATTTATTTCTGAAAAGATTTTTGTCTACGGGTCTTAATCGGACTTTGGTTACTTGCATCACAAAATACAATAATTCACTCAAAAATCCGTTATTAAATTTCGGTTTTCAGTTGTATATTCAGTTTAAACGAAGCGATTTTGTATATCAGAGTTAGTATTATCAATAATTGACAGGAAAACTGAGATTATTTCTTTTATCATTGGAATGATGATCATCTAGTTCAAATATATATCCCAGCGGTTCTTAATTGGCGTTAGGCGAACTCATCATAAGTTTTCAACAAAATTATGAAATATGTGAACATATCTAATCTAATCCAATGTTTTTCAAAGTGTAGGTGTGTTTGAAGTGCGAAAATTTTGTAATTATACAAACATAGCTTACGTCCATTAAAGTTAAGTTAATTATGAAAGTTTGAAAAATTGAGTCATGGATATAAGAATTGTATGGAAAGAGTTTATCTAACTCACAAGGTATAACATAATCCGAGAACTACTGACTTCACAAATCTTTGACGGTGTGTCGCGAAAAATTAAGAATGAAATGTATGCAACGTATATAGGCCTAATTGTATGAATCATATGTATTAATAGCGAAACGTGATTGACTGGATACCCCTTTTGCAGTTGAACCACTGCACCGATTCCTATAAGTAGTGTATTGTTAGAAAAATCTAACCCTCGAATTTCTGGAACAGCCAAAATTTTTGGTCGTTATTCATAATTTAATAATTAAGGAATAAAAATTAAATTAAAATTATAGTTTCTCTAAAAAGACAAAATCACAGGTGGAGCTATAAGATAATGATCCCGTATATGAGTATATATGTAATAAATAAGAATAAAAACTATAATCTGTTAATAAAAATTCGTTGTTAAAATCTTTTGATTTTGGTATTCTGTAAAATATTTTTTTTTTTTATAACTGGAAGTGTTCCGCGACTCTGAACAAGGTTAAAAATCGCTAGTCCATCCAATTAAAAATCGTATTATAATAAAAAACGAAGACTGATCTTTAAATTTATAGTTTTAGTTTAATGTTTATCCTGCAAGATTTTTCAAGATTCGATCTGTTTCTCCAATACAAACGATTGATTTTTTTTTTTTCATTTTCATGCTAATTTAGTTCTTCATCCGCATCGCATCAAAGAATAGACGTAGTGAGAGGGCTTACCGGCTGTCACTATTCTCGTATCTGTTTTGCAGCTGGGCCGATACTTTCATAGTGACAGGGATTGACTAAGTGGCTCCTAGTGTCTGG
>AYEL01077181.1:0-61755 GCA_000484575.1 Olivierus martensii
CGGGCACCATTTTTCTGAAGAGTAGCCAAACTCCACTTTGGATGTGCTCGTGCAAGCGCAACAACCTTTTCTTTATATTCTAACGAAATGTAATCAATGGATGATTCTATAAAATCACTTGGATCATAATCATTGTCAAGAGTCGGATCATCTGTACACTGGAATGAAGGAAATAGATTTTTTTCAATTATCAGGAATTATTATCCCTCGTAAACAATACAATTATTATGAATAATGAAACACACAAACCTCCTCAAAGTCTCCTTTATTGCTTTCATTGAATAAAATTAACTCTTCTTCCGTTGTAACAATGCCTTCGTTTAGCACATTTATTGTTGCTTTGTATATTTCATCTGCCATGGCTAAAGAAATAGAACTGATGTTTTTAGGAGGCTTATCCATCAACATATTCCGATCTCTGTACATATTCTTGGCAGCAAGAAGAGAATTCGTAAATTCTCCCTTAAATTCTTCATTCAAAAATGATCTTTCTCCGAGATCAATCTCAAGTTTCAGACTTGTGGAAGATCCTGCAACTGCTTCCATAATTTTTTTGTCACAAAAGTACAGCCGATTTCGCAAAATATACTTACAAACTCGCTTCTCACTTTACACTCACAATTGAACAACTCTAGTGGGAATCACCAAACTCATCCAGATAAATAACTACAATAAAATGCAGTGAGTCACCAACATTGTTGGTTTAATTGGTTTATTACACTTCAAAGGTCAAATCAACACTCATCTCTCGTTCAATTCCCGGTTTGACAAAGTCAAGTGAAAATTTATACATCAAACACACTTGTGACGAATGATTTATTTTTCTATTCATGTTTTCAAACTGCTTTCATTTACATTGGATAAAATGTAAATTAATATCAACTTTCGTGATTAAATTTTAATTAATTAATTATTCCTTAAAAAATAATAAATTTATTTAAAAAAAAAAAAAAAAGGGCATTGCAGGGAATCAAACCTGCCAGCGGTTTTTTCCACGCTTGCAGTAATGGCACCTTAATGCCTTATGCTACGCCGCCATCACGATAATATGTCTTATGCAATCATAATAAAGAATGTCATATTTTTTAAATGACTTTTTCTCAAATATGGCTGAATATGGTGCTCTCTTACTTTGCTGGAGTACTCTTCTGTCAGAGTATTATATCATATTAATTTTTTTTTAATTTCGTGACCCAAAGTTCACGCCCTCCTCTTGTAAGAATTCAGTTATTATGCAGTGCAAATGAGTTGATAAGTAGTGGCAAGTTGTCACTTTCTCCAGTTCTCCTGTTGTCTGCAGCAGTTTTTCAATTTTAATTTTTAACCTTTAAAATAAAAGACCTAAAAGTGCATATACATTATGTTATGCTATAGGAGTTCAAAAAATCTCCACTGCAGAAATGGCTAGAAAAATATGTGCTGTGTATGGTGATGGATAACCAAAAGATCAGTACAAAATTGGTTTGTGAAATTGCATTCCAAGAATGAGAGTTTAAAAGATGAACCACAGTCTGAATGCCACTCTAAGTTTGATGAGAAGGCTTTAAAAATATTGGTGGAGGAACACCCTTGACAGTACACTGCAAACATCACATATGACTGTATACAGACACTTGGAAAAACTGGTTAAGTTCAACAAGTTGGGAGTGTGAGTACTTCATGCACTTACAGAAGCAAACAAAACCCAATGTTTAGCTATAGGTACAAGTCTACTCACTTGACAGTGATAGGAACCACTTCTAGGGAATATTGTTACTGGGGATGAAAAATGGATTCAATATGAGATAATGTCATTTGAAAATAATCAATGGATAGATAAAAACCAACAACCCAAACTAGATCCAAAAAAAAGCCTTCAGTCAAGGAAAATAATGTTGAGTGTTTAGTGAGATTATAGAGGAATAATCCACTGTGAACTGCTTAAATGTACCAAAAGAATTACTGATGATCTATTCAGTCAACAACTTCAAAGATTACAAAATAAACTTCAAGAATGTCTCATTGGCCTTGTCAACAGAAAAAAATCATACTACTCTTATGATAATGTGCAGCTACATGTTTCTAAAGTCATTCAAGAGAAAATTTTGGAGGTTGAATGGTCAGTATTATCAATCCAGCATACTCTCTGGATCTCGTGCCATCCAATTATTACCTGTTTAGATCATTATAAAATGCATTAAATGGGAAAAAATTTAATAAAAATGAGAAGTCAATTCTTTCATTCAAGACTTATTTATATCAAAAAATAAAAACTTTTATTCAATGCGATTATATACTTTTAAATAACTTTATTATTTTTATTAATACTTAAGATTGCAATGAACTGTCAAAAAATTAATAGAATATTATCTAACCCATTTGGCTAATTCCTTATCAAAAGGGCTGTTCTGGTCAACCAGGATTATTTATACTTAAATTTTACGGCAAATTTTCGATTTGCATATGCAATAGTTATGCATATGCAAATTTAAAATAATGCAAAATCTTCGTATGAAAATCAAAGTAATAAAATAAGCGATAAAGTGTAGTTCTGGATAATGTCATCAATAAGACATTGCCGGCATTTATATCTATCAGTAAACGACTTATGGTAGGGCATTCATTATGGAAAAAATGGTGGTGTGAATGGCAGATTTAGTAAAATTGTCATATCTACTTAAACTGTGGTTCCCAACGAGGGGCATGCCCCACAGAGGGGCAATTTGACTTTTAAGGGTGGTAATTCAAGACTGAGTTATTAACAGTGAACGTTTTACATTTCTTGTGATATATATATTGATACACACATTTTTTAAATTAAAATTAGAATATACATGTTGATTTTGAAACTTTATTTAGTGTTTTTTCATATCACTTTATATTATTATTATTTTTTAAACAATTTCTTTGTCAGTACTTCAACTGTCCTTTCGTTCTTTTATTTTTCTCCTTCATGGATACCATGTTTTTTGGAAGCTTGTAGCTTATTTAGACCAAGTTAATGATCTTTTAGGATTCCTCCACGTAAATAGGAGTTCACTTTTTGAATAACAAAAATTATGTCATGGGGGTATCAGGATTTTAGAGATGCTTAGGTGGGGGCATGGCCAAAAAAAGATTGGAAACCATTGAATTAAATGATCTTTCATGATTTTTCAAAGATTAGTTTGGTGTTGATACTTTCTTATATTACATTCTGGTGTTGATACTGTGCCTTCATTTCTTTCCTGATTCTGTAAACAGTCCTTATCAAGAAATCAGTTAATTCTTCTATCAAATTTATGATATCAATTGTAGATTTATTGGGATTCAATTCTATCCAGGATCTACTAATCTGCCATAAACGTTAAGTATAATCTGCTTCCCTTGACTATGAAGAATCTTTCCTCTCAGTATATCTTATGTGGGGCCCAAGATAAGGTTATTCTTCAAATATGGTCCAAGGAAGTCAGAAGGTTGCACACCCCTGGTTTAGAGCAATTGCTGATATCCACTTTTTTGATAATTAATTATAAATTGATGAAATATAGTACAAGATCAGTGGCAGAACTTAAAAGCTTTGGCCCCCACAACGAGGATAAAATTATGAATTACGATTGCAGCAAGATTTTGAAACTTTATACACAAAAGTATTCTGATCAAGAATGCATTTCAAACCTCAACAGACTGATCACTGATGATTCACTGTTTAGGTTTGGAATGCATCCCAATATTTCTTCTCGCAGATGAACTATAACCACTTCACTAGTGATGTCACTGCCTTCTGAAAATGGAACAGACTATAGATATCTTTATTAGAAAATAACAAAATTGAAAATTATCAAAATAAAATATATTTAAAATTTAAAATTCTTCCTCCTGGATTTTAAATTTGCAGAATCTCTAATCATATCTTTTATTTCCATATTTTTGGTTACTGCTTCTATTGCTCCACTGCTCTGGTTCGATGAATGTTTTAATTTTTTCATGGTGCATTTAATTTTTATTGTATTATGTTGTTAATTTAAAAAAAAGTGTTAAGAAAGTACAGACAAAGAGAATTTGGGCCCCCCATGTTGTGGAATCCAGCACATTGTTGTTCCACCACTGTACAAGATTCAGTTCTGTTCCATTATATGGAATAAATCCTCTTAACCTTTAAGAATAAAAACCAAAAACTTTTCTTGAATCAAAAAGTAATCAGATTAATTTATGTAAAACAACAAACAGATCGAAAAAACATCATAAACTGCCAGTCCATTGTATTAACCTTACTTTAACCTCACTGTATCCCAGCTGGGCAGCAGTGTATTAACCAAAAATGTTTCTGTACCTAAGAATTGATTAAACTTAAAACTCATAATCAATAAAATTGCTAAAATAAATAAATCATCAATAAAAGTGCTTTTTTATTGCTGATTTATGCTAAGATTTGGATTAATTCACAGTTATGTAGAAGGAGTATACTTTGTTTGAATTCAAAAATTCAGTATTTCTTAAAAATACTATATGATAAGGGCAATAAATACATTTCTTGATGTAATATCATACAAACTGTTGTTTGAGTCTTTTTCCTAATTGTTTATTAGTAATTATGACATATAAGGGCTATGAATTATCAGAAAAAATGCTAATAATGCTTGACTAGTTAGTACCTCTTAATTATTTGACACCTTTTGATCTCTGAGAATGATGGCTGGATTAAAGAAATTATCAAAAATATATATATTTTAATTACTATATTCTTATATTTGTAAATATTGCATATTTTAAATATAATTTTGTTTATAAATTTGTTTTTAGACATCGTGGAATCAATATATTTCTGCAAACATATCGTGAAATGTGGTTAGAAGAAGAAAATATTGGTCAGGAGCAACTAATAGAAGATTTAACGGTAATCATTAAAATTATTTGATGAATATTAAAATAAATAAAATAAAAAAAGCAATAAAAGCCAGTTTTCAAATACTACAGCAGTAAAAGATTCAAAACTTTTAATTCATAATTTATGCAAAAAATAATTTTGGCTTTTTAAAAAAATCATTATCTGTTTACAAATATCAAGCATTGAATAAAGAAGAAATTAAAAATCAAATACATAAATACATATACCATATATATATGTCGTATTCTGTTGATTGTCCCAATGATTGTAGATTTTAATAAAAATGACACAAAAATTGGTTATTTTGAATTTATTTTATCAAAATTACAATATTCTACAGAAGACACAAGAGAAACCTCTTTCTCTGCACCAAGCAAGCAAGAGTGTGTGTGAGGTCTTACCCCGGACAAGTACAGTATAACATAAACAAAAATCAATCTGTCTTGACAGCAGTTAGAATTCCTCCACTCTCCCCAAAGACAATATCTTTCCCAAAGTATAAAAAAATAAAATATATGAGATATATATCATAATTTGACAGAAAACAAACATTAAATTAATATTTTTCTATTATTATAACTAATTTTATATCATTTGTGTCATAATTTCTTAATTCTATATATATATAAACTATATTAATAGAGCTGAGTAATTAATACTTCAAAAAGGTGTAGATTGTAGCAAGAGTTGCATATGAGATAAAGTAATTGTAAAACGAAATGATGCATATATGATAGAGCTGGTATATAATATAACATTGATCTTAAAATGGCTGAAGCAATTGAAATTGTGAAAAAGTAAGGACATAATTAATTATTATAAATTTAGGTAAAAACAGCAGAAGCATTAGTACACTTGATTACAAGTTATTTTAATATATAATTATAAATGGTACAATACTGCATTCATCGACAGCAGTGGCGGCTCGTGGATGATTTTTGTGGGAGGGCTGAAAAAAATTATAATAAAATACTTAGCTAAAATACGTAGTGCGAACTGCAATGTTTGCAGCCCCATATCACAAAAACGTATATCACGGGTTACTCCCACCTGCTCAATACAACCCCACCTGCTCAATACACTGACTATGCAGTGTGACTCGGTCTGCACTTTGCAGCCCTGATGAGTACGCAATCGCACTGACTCATACAATACACATACTGCTGTTCAGTACATTGACTATGCGGTGTGACTCGGTCTGCACTGACTGCAGCCAATACACTGGCTATGCGGTGTGACTCGGTCTGCACTGACTACAGCCCTGATGAGTACGCAATCGCACTGACTCATACAATACACACAACAGAGCGACCTATCAAGGTATCTAGTACCTACAATTCAAAAATAAATATACTACGAGGTACCTAGTACCTACAATTCAAAAATAAATATACTGCGAACGGAAAAAAACGAACGGAAAAAATATCAATACCTAGTACCTACAATTCAAAAATAAATATACTACGAACGGGAAAAAATATGTTTTTGTAAAATAATTGTGTAGTAATATAATAGCTATAATAATTTAAAAATATTTTCATTTTGGTGGGAGGGCTGCAGCTCTGCAGCCCTTATGGGCGAGCCGCCGCTGGTTGGGATATTAAAATCTATCTTGAATTAATCATCAAAGTATAGATGCTTTCAAGCCAGACTTTGATTGACAGCTATTGAAAGATTAATTAAAACAAGGCAAAAAAAACATGATATAGAACAAAACAGAGACAGGATGAAAAACATGATAGGGAATGGAATTTGTTTATTTTTATTTCTGACTGGCATAGATAAATGTAAGTACATAAATTTTATTGAATTCTAACACTCACATTAAGTGTCTATTAAAGTATTCTCAGACTTTCTTGCCTATTATAATTATATTTAAGTTGCTGATTGTAATAGCAGTGCTTTAAAAATATTTGCAATTAATATTTTTTAGTTACTTTATACATCCAATCTAATGGTAAATAATTCAAAAATTTTTTAAGTTTAATTTGAATTTACATCAATTACAAGAAAAATAAATTCAAATGTAAAATTTATTAACTTTTTTTATAATTTAGCAATCTTTTGAAGATGCAGAACAAGCAGTTGTACAAGAAGAAGAAGAAGAAAAACCAGATCCTCTAAACCAATTAGTTGTAGCTTTTAGCCGTAATGCTACTACAGAGCATACGTATGTTTCATAAAATCAATGTTTTTAAACACTTGCAATTATAATTTGTATTTAAAATATATAAATATTGGGTTGTCCGGAAAGTTCATGCTTTTTTTTTAGTTGTTAATTGGTGGCGCTAGAGTACTAAAAACGTGCAAGTTATTATTTAGTTTAGTTGTGATCTTGAAAAATGACACTGTAATTGTCATAAAAATTTATGTTTTGTCAGAATAAAATTGACAAACTTTGTTAGTTTCGTTTTCGCCATGAGTGTCTATAGAATACATTTTCGCCACGTAACGTTATACGCGTTTAAAAAAAAACTTTCTTTAATTGATGCAACAAAAAATATATGTGAAGTTTATGGAGATGATGCATTATCTGTACGTACTTCTTGTTTTGCCGCCCATAAAATATTTTAGTATTTTCACATTTATTGCTGTTGCTTTTGATATGATTTTGCAACTAATATTAATTAGTTGCAAAATATTAATATTAATTATACTTATATCAGATGGTAATTAATACGATAGCTAATTTATAATTTAATTAACTTTAACTCACCTTTTATACAAAAATTTATGATTTACATGGAATGGATGATTTATTGTGCATTTAATTGCTTGTTCTGTTAAATTTAAATGCATTGTTTCATTTTCTTCCAAATCTGGGATTATGTGAATTGGTGGCTTTTGCTCAAATGACTAAAAAATACATATAACCATCATAATTAGTTAATAATTACAAAGTTGTTATAAAAATATATAAAATGAAATATAGGTAGTTCCCATCTTTACAAGCTAATTTGTTCCTGGAGTGAGCTCATTAAGTACAAACTTGTAAACCAAGAATCAATTTCCCAGAGACACAATATTAAGCTGGAAGTTCTGTTCTTGACAAGAATGCGATGATAATAAAATTAAGTAATGGTCAGTAAAATTAATAATATAGGATTAAACAATGATTTATTTGTCTAAATAAATGAAAGTATCTAAAAAGAATCTAAAATGAAAGGATCTAATAAATGAAATTTATTTTATTTATCTAAATAAATGAAAGTACAGTGTAACCTTGTTATCTCGAACCTCTCTATCTTGAAACCCTTGATATGTGGAAAAAATTTTTTTCTATGCACTTTCAGCATTAAACCAATGTAATTTAAATAGTTATCTCAAAATATTTTCTTCAAAACCCTTGCTGTCTCAAATTAGTTTATAATATTTGTGCTAGAGAAATTAAAAATACTTACGAATTTTCGCTTTCGGAGGCTAAATAAAAGATTTAAATTTAACAAAAGAACATAAATGTGCTACCAATAACCAGAACTTTTTTGTCATTCAGAGGCTAAATAAAGGATTTAAATTTAACAAAAGAACATAAATGTGCTACCAATAACCAGAACTTTTTTGTCATGCTCGGAATACTGAACATGCCATATAGTAGTTTTGTTTTCTAAGCTTCACTTCTAATTGTTGACAGGTTTTTGTCAATATGATCATGTTTATTCAGTGATATTTTAACTTTTGGTTTTATAAGATGCAGGAAAATTTAGATGCTTATTTTCATGGAAAAAAGAGTTTCTTACGCAGTATTAAAAACTATGTTATGTACTATTAAACATAAAAATCTTTATTTAAAGTTGAATCTTGATATCTCAAAAACTCTTTATATTGTATTTTTTTTGTTCCTGTAAGATTCAAGATATCGAAGTTCTACTGTATAGGCTTTAAAATCAAGCAAATTATAATAGTAAAGAAATTATTTACATCATATTAATGTTAAGCAATTTTTTTCCTCCATTATTATTGACAGATAAGTAGATGAGATTTAATGCAGATAAACAGCACAATCCAGGGATAGGTTATTTATATAAAATGCTGATAAAATCAGAGTTTGTTCTACTTCTGTTTCTTGATCACCATTTTGAATTTTCCAATTTCGAAGCAAACAATAGAGTTTTTGCCAATTGTATTATATACTATAACAATACATGCATATTTAAATCCCTTTTTATGAATGTTTAGAATTTATAGTAGAAATTAAATCAAGCACTAAGTAGCAGAAATACGTTTATTTATTTACAATTTGAAACGTTTTCGACCATGTTTTGGTCATTATCAGCAAACATTGCTAAAACGAACTTACATGGAATAATAGAACGGAATAGCGCGTATGTTTTTTTAAAATTAAAAAGTACAATAATATAATAATAGAAGTTGGTCATAAACAAATTTTTACATACATTTATAATTTGTAAAATAATTATAGTCCGACGGAAATATACGTTAAAAATTAAGTAATTATTTTAATGAGAGATTTAATGAATTTGACGATTTGAGACTGATTTTAGTTTTATTTTTTTCAAAATCCTATGAATAACATTGATGTTACTACTTTAAGTGCAGAATTAAATAAATTTAATACAACAAATATAGAAAATTTAGAATTAGAAATTAAATGGAGAATTATTTAAAAATGCTTTACTTGCAATTTCTAGAAAACTGAAACAAAATAATTCAGAATGTTATCAAATATTTTCTCTTTCTATACATGAGAATGAAATTACTAGGGACAACATAACAGATGAATGGATATAGAAAAAAAATATAAGATAGAAAATGAATTTACTGACATTTATTGGGCATTTTATTATTGTACATTCTGTATTAGACTTTATTATTGATTTCAAATACCCATTTATACTATTTTAAAAGACAACAAGCTTATTTATTGAACCAAAATAAATTTGTCTTCTTTTTTGTGTTATTTGAACCAAGACTTAGTTTACTTACAGGGTTTATGCTATTTTATTTATTGCATGAAATTTGTAATGCATTCAATTAAAAAATTATGTCTAGAAACATTATAAAATATCATTATGTTAAATTTTTATCGTATAAATAAAGTGAACAGTATTTATTTATTTATATATTTTTTATCATTTATAGGAAAATTATGCGAATTTGATGGAATTACAACGAGACATAGTTGGTATAAATAATCTTGTGAAACCTGATCGTGTAAGTGCATTTAATATATTGTGAATAATAATATATATTACTCACAATAATAATATATTGTGAGTAATAATAATTCATTTAATATATTTTGAGTAAATTATTAAAATTTCATAAAATTTTAGATTTTTTATAGTATAATTATTAATAAATAGTATTTCATCTGAATACTCTATCTATATCAAGAATAAAATATTGAATTTTGTTTTGTAATTTTTTTTAACTGAATCTATTTATAAAATTTAAATCCATCCTGTTCATGATAAATCACATTATTATAAAACTTGTAATAGAAAAAAACTATTTTTTCTAAAGTATGGAAATTATGGAAATTATTTTTATAGACAGGAACTGATGTATGCTTATTGAGAGAATCAAAAACATTCCAGCCAATAAATAATTTTTCCTGTTAAGAGTTTTGTAGTTTATAGAACTATTCATTTTAAAATTATGGATATATATATATCCATAATTTTAACCAAAATAAATTTAGTGTTTATAAACTTTTCATACATAAAAATTTCATATGATATGTTTTGTTTTTGTTAGAGAAGGATTCAAACTTTATCAAAATAAATAAGTGTAATTTTTGTTATTATATTTGGAACCAGATGTGAGGCCATTTCCAAATCAAAGTTAATCCTTGTTTTTCCATTCCAGTCATTAAAATTTTAAAAATTTTAAGTTTTTTTTAGTTCCAAATGATAGATATTAAATAATCAAATAATTTTTCAATACAAGAATAGTAATATATATATTTAAAAAGGTAAATTTTTTTTAAAATTTAACTTTATAAAATATATTTATAGTTCATATTAAAAACAAATTTAATATGAACTATAAATAATTAGATAATATGATAAAAAAGATATATAAAATTTAGAAAGAAAAATTTATAAAAAAATTTCATTTGTGATTTATTGTAGCACAATCATATGATTATTATTTAATGCAACACTAAGAAATCCATGAACATATATGGTGGTGTGGAATATCATAAACCCCATGTAACTTTTATGCAAAAAATTTAAACTCAAAGTAAAAATGCAATAAGGCATTTCACACACAAGAAGAATGTAGAAAGGTAGAGATTTTTTGAGAATTTTTTAAAATATTTTTGTATTTAAACTGAAAAATAAATTTCAAGTGGGATTTGTCAAACCCCATGTCACTATTGAAAGGTAAAAAATAATAGTATCAGATTTATGGCTATTATTACTGTTTAAGTCCAGGCCAATTACTAGTTAATTTAATCATAAAAAAATGAACAATTATTGTCTTATGAAAGTATAGTTCATGTGATGTATATGGAAGATAGATTGTGTTGATATATTAAAAGAAATACAAGATTCTGAAGTATTTTTGACTAAAAACAGTTCTCATCAAGAGTAGAATTAATTGGTTTTAAAAGAATTACTTAGATTTTCTATGTAATTATTTTATAATCAATTAGTTCTGTGGGGACCACGAATTAGCCCCTCGAACGGAGACAATATAGAACAAATTCCAAGGAAAGGAGAGACATTGTTAAAACAAACGCGAAAAGAAATATGACAATATCTCGAGTTGTATTTCTATCGATCTGTGGACCTTCGTCCCTAGTAATAATAAATTGCCAGTTTAAATACTGTGGGATTTGTCAAACCCCATGTCACTATTGAAAGGTAAAAAATAATAGTATCAGATTTATGGCTATTATTACTGTTTAAGTCCAGGCCAATTACTAGTTAATTTAATCATAAAAAAATGAACAATTATTGTCTTATGAAAGTATAGTTCATGTGATGTATATGGAAGATAGATTGTGTTGATATATTAAAAGAAATACAAGATTCTGAAATATTTTTGACTAAAAACAGTTCTCATCAAGAGTAGAATTAATTGGTTTTAAAAGAATTACTTAGATTTTCTATGTAATTATTTTATAATCAATTAGTTCTGTGGGGACCACGAATTAGCCCCTCGAACGGAGACAATATAGAACAAATTCCAAGGAAAGGAGAGACATTGTTAAAACAAATGCGAAAAGAAATATGACGATATCTCGAGTTGTATTTCTATCGATCTGTGGACCTTCGTCCCCAGTAATAATAAATTGTGGAGGAAGTTTATATGCAGGTGTCAGTCGAATAGTCAAGAAACTGATACCTAGCTCAGCGAACATTCCAAGAAGTAAACATCTTTGCCTTCTCTCCCAGGAAAAAGATGAGAGAAAGGTCACAAGTATTTAAGAGCCCACGTTGCCCTCGATTGGTGCTTGTTCTATTGCTATCCTTGTGCTACGACATCGCTTTTTTGTCTTACGTGCTCTTCTATTGATTCTATAGCTGATTCTACGTAATTCTCTGACAAGTTCAGGTCGTTCAATTTATTCCGTCAGTTTGCTTTTCATCTCCAATTCAATTTCAATGTTTGTTCTCCAAAGTTCTTCAGGTTTACTTTGGAACTGTCTGTGTCAATGGCTGAAATCATTACCCAGCCAATGGTCATCTTTTTACTTCATCGCCGAGTAGGACAAGACAACACCAGAACCCAACCGTATTCCTGACCCGATCTTTTTCACGTCACCAATATCCTTTTTTTCAGTTAACTAATTGGACTATATACATTAATTGGACTAGAGACTTTTAGTGCTCAGTGTCTGCCAACATTTGTTCAAATATCATCTACTTGTGGAATTTGTATATCAGGTACCACTCTGATTCTGTTACAAGACGATGTTTTAATAATCTCTCTCTTGAATAAAAGAAGCAGTTGAAAATTTATATCAACGTAATCCGTCTCCGCTGATTGAGTCACCTCATTACCCATCCTTACCTACAGCGCACCATTTACCGCTCAAGGTTAAAAGCTTGTCTTTTTGCCATTGGTCCAGCACGAGAACCCCACAGTTCTACTGCTGATGAGCAGCAGCATAGCTGACAGTCAGCAGCCCCCGCAACGCATGAGGGCCCCGAGCTTTGTGGGGCCCCCACTCACCCTGAAGAAAAAACCTCTAAAACCCAAACAATCGATCCCCAATAACCTTGATTTTAATGCAGAACAGTTAAACCTATTTAACACAGGGCATCAGCGTTCATTAGATGGAACTCTAAAACTTAGTTAGCGCTAATTTACAATTTATGTATTGTTTTCACCTACATTTTTTATGTTTCCAGGTGCAGCAATTGTTTGATTAAAGCACTACAGTATGTCATTTAAATCAATATAGATCTGTTTAAAAGTTTTATAATTTGTATATATAATAAAATTATTTTCACCTGTATAAAGTTTCACGTTTTAACCTTATTATAAATTAGTTTGCGTTAGGCTTTTTTTATGTTGACATCCTTATAAATAAACATCGACACCCAGAGTTATAGGGTTTTGATTGTTTACATTTAAGCAAATCATTTTTATGCCAACATTTATTATAAATGTATGTCGACGCCCTGTGTTACAGAGTTTAGATAATGTTTGAAATAAATTATATCAATAAATTAAAAAGAGGAGGCCCCATCGACATTTTTGCGGGGGCCTCTCGCAGCTACGCCATTGCTGATGAGGACCATTTTTGGTCAAAAGTATTACAGAATCTTGTATAAGGTGTGTGAAAAAGTTCTTGCTGTTTTTTTCGAAAAAAGAGTCCTTTATTTAAAAAAGAATGAAAATAAATACATCAATGAATGTATTGTCCTACGCTGGCTAATACTTTTGCCCATCTTTCAGTTAACTATTGAATGCCGTTGTGAAAAAACTCGTCATCTTTCGAGGCTATCCATTTGTCAACCCATTTTAAAGGTCCTGGTTTAATTCTAAGACAGACCAGTTTTATTTTCCAATAAGTAACAGTTTTAAATATAAAAACAGAATCTACAGCCCTCTTAGAAAAAGTCATAATCCTAAAAGGAACCAAATCAAATACCATGGCAAAATTTTCAAATAAAAATATCAAATTATTGGGAACTTAACTTCCTGGTTAACATAATACATTTCATTATATGAGAATTTAAATTCTTGTGCCATTTGTCAAACTTAATAAAAACTATGATAGATTTTAGCAAATCATATTGAATTTTTCCAACAAAAATAAAATTAAATAAAATAATTAATGATTAATGTAATTCTTCATAATTAATAAATTGATAAACCTGAATTATAAATGTATTCAGTATATTACAGCTTAATTTAACTTGTTTTACAATAAAGAATATATATAAATTTTTTTTGCTCAAGTATTGTATACAGATAAGAAGAAGAATAAGAATCTGAAAACCAAGAAGAAAAGTTTCCTGACTTCTTTCAGTCTTTTATGTACCCACCGGTTGCCCCCTCGCAAATTATTATTATTATTATTATTTTTGAATAGCCCAATCAGCATTGCATGTAATAGCATCTTTTTTTATGATATCTCAAACTGTATGTGATATTAAAAAACATTATTTTTGAATAGCCCAATCATCATTGCATGTAATAGCATCTTTTTTTATGATATCTCAAACTGTATGTGATATTAAAAAACTTCTCAAGCAAGAGTTGTTTTTTTTTTTGACAATTTCTATCCAATCATATTCAAATCAACATATGCTTCTATTTGAATTTTCAAAATTGATCTCTAGCACCCCTATTTCCAGAGGGCCCACAAAAGTTTTAATTTGACCATTCGATTCTCTAGAAAGACTTTGGTAATCAAGAGTTTTCTCCTACTTCCTAGCTTATCATGTTTCTGAGAAAAAAAGTGGTATGGATGCTGAGATATACCCTTTATTTATATATATTTGTCAAAACTATTCAGATTTTTCTAAAACTTATCAGCTTATCAGGATTTGCCAGCAACATTTACATGTGCAATTATGTGAACATATATAAGTGGGTGTATAATTAATTGCAATTAATAATAATAAATAAATACTAAGTTATCAAAAACAAATTTATATAAATCAGAAACTATAGTTTCTTTAGAAATGTTTTTGTTTATATGCAGCCAAAAACATTATCTTCAATTAAGATCAAAAATAAAAGTAAACGATAAGCCAATTCAGTATGAAAAATGTTAAAACATTTTTCATACTGAATTGGCTTATCGTTTACTTTTATTTAGTGTCTATAGTAAGATATCTTATATTATAAAATCAAAAAGTTTCTGAAGAAGAATGTAGCTAAAGATGATCTTGAATTAAGATTTAAAATATTAAAAATACATAAATAAAATTTCTGATCTGTATAAAGTGTTTAGTTTGTAATTTCTTGTTAGTGAAGGCACAGATCTTGGTCATGAATTGAAAATCAACTTTATTAAAGCAGTTATTAAAGTTAATAAAAGTAAAAAATTATCACTATTAATTTTAATAAACAATATCTGCAACATTTTAAATTTTATCCTAATTTATTATTATGCTTTTTACTATTTACATTAAATTAAAATTATAAATAATCAACTTACCATTCCCTATTGAACGATCTAGTAGTGAGGCTCTTGAAGAATGGCCAGATGATAATTGCCCAAAAGAATCCTAAAAGATTGACAAACACAACTCTTAATCAATTAAAGTAAAAAAAATTTTGTTAAGCCGAATTAATAAAATAAAACAAAAGCAATTACAATATAAATAATTTGTAATTCATATACGGTATTTGAAAGAATGATTATTTAAGAAAAATTACGCATTTTTTTAATAAATAATAAATTCTTGCTTGAATAAAATGAAGATAAAAAGATTGCTGTTTACTTTCATGGGGAGAAATGTAAGTACAGTATTATGAAGTTGTAGAAAGTAAAATTTATCCAACAAAACTATGTTCTTATATACCATCATTTTTCATAATTGTCTTCCTGAATAGCATAAGGTATATTCTCTAATTGGCAGCTATCATAAATTGCATTTGCATTTGTTTTTCCATATATCATAATGTTCATGTAAACATTACATGAATTTTTATTATTATTAATGAGTTATATTTAAAAATTTCTTTTGATTTTTTTAATAAATTTTAGTTAGCATTTTTGATTAAAATGCTGATTAAAGCAATTTTTTCTTTGAGAAAGGAATTTATATAAGATAGTTTTATAGAGCTAAGAATATATTAGATAATTTTTCCAACTTAAACTTGGACTTATTTAATAATAATTTATTGCATTAATTCTATATTAATATCATTATATATTATAAAATTTTTTAATTTAATAAAATTTTTAAAAATTTATTAAATTTTTTTTTTTTTAATAAAAAATATCATTATATATAAAATATTATTAATTATTTACTACTGTTTCATTGAAATATATGAAAGCAGTTAACATATAAATACTTTTCAATTATAAAGACTATTTTTGATAACCAATAGTGTAGTCCTACTATATCAGCTAGTTATTAATATTTTTAATATTCTCATGTTGCATAACACTATATAATAAGAAAGAAACATGAAATATACTCTATTGTGCTTTCAAATTTTTTTCTAAATATCTTCAGAGTAATCATGCTTTTATTTCATTTTTGAAAATGAAAATAGATTTAAGTTTTAATTAAAACAATATATTTTTCTCAAGAAAATTTTTTATAGAATGCAAATCTATTTTAGATATATTAAATATATTAAAATAATATATATAAATAAATTTAAATATATTTAATTTTATTTTTAATTATTATTATAAATATATTAAATATATTAAAATATATCTTAAAATAGATTGCCAGAATTTTAAAATCATAATTTGAGTCAATCTATTCTGAAAGATTTAGTAAGGATAGTTATAAAAATAAAACTGAAGATGTACTCAATAATTATTTCAAACTTTAAATAAAAAGGAGTGATTTATAAATATTTTTACTCTTTTTAACTCTTTAATTATCATTACTTTCGTAGTCCTATGCTGTGTACATATTCATAAATAAAAAAACAGAAGCCTTCAACAGGCTATAATTTATTCAACGTAAACAAAATTTACAATTCAATAACATTTTTGGTATATTCAGTCAAAATATTACTGAGTTGTAAACTTTATTTATGTTGTAAATTGTAACACCTGCTGAAGGCTTCTGTGTTTTACTTAATCCTTTGATTTTTTGACAATGTACTAAGTACATCTGTTTCAAGTATACTGTTAACTATTAGCTTTGATCATTATCATCTAGGAGAATCATGCCTGCATTCAGGAAACCAGGGTGTTTTCAGTGAATGGGCTTTTTCTGCAAGCTGGCACTGTGAAACTTGAATTCTGCTGATATGACATCCAAAAAATGGTTAGTATAACTTTGCACACTGATACCTTGAACTTTTTGATGGATGGAGAGAGCAGAATGTTTCATTTCATGAAATCATGCTTTGATTTGGGTTGAAAGTAGTGGACCCATGATTTGTCCCTTGTAACAATTTGCATGATGAAGTCATCTCCTCTTCATGATATTACATGAAATGTTGTATGCATAAGCCCATTCTATTCAGCAGACTGCTGGCGTGAGACCCATTGTGCACAGATTTTATGGAATTTTAGTCATCCATACATGACATCGTAGGCAGTTCCATAAGAGCAACCTACACTACCAGTTATGTCATCTATCAACGCATATCAGTTAGCATGGATCATCATCTCCATATGCTGTACTATAGTCTTGGCTGCAACCTCCAAGGGACGATTTTGATGCTTCTCATCTGTGATGTTCATTTATCCATTATTGAATTGCTGGATCTAATTATACACAGCTTCTCTTGACATATGACTCTTATGCTTCCAATTTATGAGAGTCATAAATTGGAAACATTATAATAAAGTAAACTACTTGCTTACATTCTTAAATAATAATATTTTTTGATTGTTTGAAATTTTTCTATAAACATAAAATTAAAACAACATAGCACTAATTTGTTTTTTAAAAATGATACAATTTTGAAAAACTATCAATTACTAGAAATAATTACAGCTTTTATGTAATGTTTATTATAAAAGCATTTAAGCTGTTTTATTTCAATTCAATATCATATTAAAAATTTTCAGAATAACTGCATGCAATAGAAAACTTCATCTTAAATTTTTCAAATAAAAAAAAACATTTTTTGATTTTGTTTGAAATTTTTCTATAAACATAAAATTAAAACAACATAGCACTAATTTGTTTTTTAGACAAAATTACTGTATTTGATAAATAGACTAGCACATTAAGCAGTACCATAAACACACCAAAAATTAATACTGTTTAATGTGCTAGTCTATTTATTATAATTTGATTACATAGTTAAAAAAGCAGATAAAAACGAACTTATAAGTTTATTACTGTATTTTCTAGAAAATAACAATTTATTTTATCCAAAATAAAAAATAAAACTATATAGTTGCTGCAAAGTATTGACAAATAGTTAAAAAAGCAGATAAAAATGAACTTAAGTTTATTACTGTATTTTCTAGAAAACAACAATTTATTTTATCCAAAATAAAAAATAAAACTATATAGTTGCTGCAAAGTATTGACTAGGGAAAGACCATCATAGCAAACAAAGGAAAGAAAGCATGCTTAAAACTATATATTTTACTAAGGAAAAATATGAATACTGATATTTTATATTATTTTTACATTTAATAAACAATAAAAATTTTATATTGTGCAATAAGTGCATGTTATCATTGAGACAATATAATTATCATCAGAAAATTATTATTCAAGGAATATCCAAAAATATGCACTTTATTCTTGAGAAAAGAATGAAATTGATTCCTCTTTTAAAATAATAATTAAACTTTTATAATTTTAACTTAATATTACCAATAAAGAATGTCTGCAGTCTTCATAGTTAACACTTGTGTTTCGATGCCAACAAACATGCAGTAATGAATTTGAAGAATGCTGATGTTTGATAATGTTGCTATTTTCTTGAGAATGATCTTGTTCAGAATCAGGAATACATAGTTTGTGTAAGTAATCTTCTGATTCTATAAAAATGGATTCACATTTAATATTTTATTGTAGTTCTTTAAAATTAAATATTATTGAAATTAAAAAATAATTTTTGAAATTTGTTGTATCTACAGTACTTGTATTGTGTATTAAAATTTATTAATACAATTTTGTATTTTCAAGTGAATTGGTTTGTGTAAATTAGATTTTTATTTCTATAATGAACAATTATAAAAACCAAACTCCTAGTGTTATTTTCAAAATTATTTTATTTTTTAAAGCACTTTCAAACTTTACATATTTGTCATCAGTTACATTCCAATATATATAAATTATAAAGAAAATTGAACAGATCATATAGCTATATTTAAACTTTTTTTTATCTACAGAACATAGCAGAAATAAAAATTTAAAATATCTTATAAACCAAATCTCAAGATTATTATTTAAATAGAATATTAGTTTAAATTATTTGCAATCATTAAAATTCTATCATCTTAAAAGGGTTAATTTTAAAAAATTAGGTTTAAAAATATTTTTAAAAATATTTATAAAATTCTCTTTTTAAGAGCAGCACATGTGAAACTTCAAAAACTTAACAATTTGAATTTCAATAAAAACAATTTATAAATAAATAGAATTTACTGCATATATTCTTTATTATTAGCAAATTTAAGTTTAAATAGTTTTCATACTTAATAAATTTGTCTAAAATTTTGATTTACATCATTCTGTTCTGTATCAGATAGAAATTTAAAGTTTACTTTTTACAGTTTTCAGATATGTTGTTATATACTGTTCGTGTTGCATCACCAGGCTTAGAATTTAAAGTTAAGAAACAAGTTTCTCTTCAAGATGTAGTTATAGAAAAAACAGAGCCTAAATATGGAGCAAATTTTTGCTTTATTTTATATACTGATGCTAAAACATTCCTATTGGCAGCTAAGTAAATATTACAAATATTTTAATCTTTTATCTATCATTACTTGTTTATGTTAAAATAATTGCTGAAATAATAATCATAATTAGATTAAAATTATGAATATTCTTTACCAATACTTATATTTATAAAGTTCAGAAGAAGAAAGAAATAGATGGCTTATAGATATAAAAGAAGCTACACAGAGAAAAAAGAAAAGTACAAATTTATATCATAATACATCTGGTAAGTAGATTGAATTGACTTCAAATGCAATTTAATTGTTTTCAGGATATTTATTGATTAAAATATAAAAATTAATAATTATTATATAAGTATCAATTGTTTGTCCATTTTATTGCTTATAAAATCATAACACAATACTTAAATAGAAAAGCATAAACATTTATTTATAAAAATGTATTGGCCATGCCATATACCATAATTAGCTATATATAATTTATATTTAGAAATTGAAATATTGAATGTATTTAAAATCAGATAATTCTAGCTGTTACTAAATATTGTTTTTGCAAATCTTAATGTTATGAATTAAATTAAATGCTAATATAACAGAAATTGATTGTATCATCATTATAAAATTGCTACAACTTAAATTCTTTGTAATACTATGTGTGAGATCTTCGGATGGTATTAAGCAGGCTTAAAACCTACCTGCAGTTTGTGGAGTGAGCAAGATGGGTTATAAGAAATAATGATTAAGTGATAGAGACTATATTTGAAAAACAAACAACTTCCTTTATTTTAAAGAGAGAGAGGTTATATTACAATTCCAACAATATCGGATGGAAGGATAAATATCTTTATAAATACAATAATATCTCCTTTAAATTTCTTTTTGCCTTGTCGCTGTTCTCTCATCAGATTTCCTTTTATGTTATGGATTTCAGTCCTTTCTTCATGACTTTGAGTGATGAATCAACAATGTCGGATGGAAGGATAAATATCTTTATCAATACAATAATATCTCCTTTAAATTTCTTTTTGCCTTGTCTCTGTTCTTTCATCAGATTTCCTTTTATGTTATGGATTTCAGTCCTTTCTTCATGACTTTGAGTGATGATATTTCTTATCTTCCTTTTTAACAAAATTTATTCTTATTATCCTTTTGTTTGGAATTATTTTTCCTCTGAGAGCCACTTAATTATTTTTGAAGAAAGACAACTGTGTGTCTTTTTTTAAAATTTTTCTCTCTCTGTGCTACTCTGCTCTGAGTTTCTTGGGTCAACTTCTTTCTCTGAGTTTCTGATCTTCTCAAAATTTCTGACCTGATTACATTTCTTCCTCAGAGTTTCTGATCCAACAGGAGTGTGTAGGAGACACTTTGCCCATCATAAATATATATTAATTCTTTTTCTTGGAAAAATAACAAACTTATCATTTGTTTTTACGGTTTAACAAAAGCGATCACATTATCTTATTGTTTTGTAGAGGGTGATCTCATTTCATCATTGTTTGATGAAATCAAACTCTCTGTTATATTAAATTCTTTGTTAACTAATTTTTAACTCACAATGTGAGTTAAAGCCTAAGAGACAAAAAGAAACAACTGATGACAATAAATTGAAAACTGAACTACAAAATTAGTCAAGATTTCAAAAATAAAAGTAATAATTATACACAAATGCATATTTTTTGTATTGCTTTCAAAATTTTTAAATCTGGGAATGGATTAATTAAAAGTAAGTTGTTTACTTTTATTTAATATCTAAAAAAAGAAGTATTTCAGTATGGATTAATTGATTTCACATAAGATAAAATGGAAAACTGGGTTTCAAGATACAAACTATTCAAACTACGAACCATAGACAGGAACGAATTTAGTTTGTAAGATGAGGTATCACTGTACTAGAAACTGAGGAAAGTGCCAATTGTGTTGAAAATATTTCTGATAATAATGTGTTTGATTGCTAAAGGACTTGGTAATTAAAATTTGTGTTTGTTTGAATAGTCTTATGACATATACTATTTTAAAATTTATTCTATTTTATTATTAATTTTTAAACTATCAGCTAAATCTCATTGCATTTACTATGTGATTTTGCCATTAGAGTTACATGTAGTTTTGATTTGGATAACTAATAACAGATCTAACAAAATTTGTTTTTGTCTTATGACATATACTATTTTAAAATTTATTTTATTTTTATTATTAATTTTTAAACTATCAGCTAAATCTCATTGCATTTAATATGTGATTTTGCCATTAGAGTTACATGTAGTTTTGATTTGGATAACTAATAACAGATCTAAGCTGTTTCAAGCATTGTTTAATAATAATTGTCTGCAAACAATTTGTATGATTTTTATTTCAAGTTTCAAAGAATATAATTGCAAATAATTATTATAATTTTCAGAATGATTTTGTTTAGGATTCAGTTGTGTAGTTATCATCTATAATTCTGAAATGAATTGAGTGCAATATATAAAGTTTGAATGCCAAAAATATACCAAAGATTTAAAGACTATAAGTTTGTCTTATAAGCACTAACAGCTCAAAAAAAAAAAAACAAAAATATACATTTATTCCATTATCAAAATGTTTTCCACCACAAACTTAATCATCATCTGCTCAATTCTTTAAGAACATAAATTCAAAAATGTTAAATATTTAAAATATCAAATAAAAGCTGATCTAGTATTAAAAACATCACATTACAATATAAATAGGAATATTTAATAAATCCTAGTATATAACAAATATATACAAACAGTTCAAAAAGGCAAAAATGTGCATTTATTCCATTATCAAAATGTTTTCCACCACAAACTTAATCATCATTTGCTTAATTCTTTAAGAACATAAATTCTAAAATGTTAAATATTTAAAATATCAAATAAAAGCTGTTATAATTCTAATTATTGAATTTTAAATTATTTTATATAATATAAATATTTATTTAAAAACAATTAATATTTAATTAAAACAGTTATAACTTAAAGGTGTTTCCCTTACATAAAAAGTCTTACCTTTATACATTTCCATGTCTTTAGTATCTCCATCAGTTTATTTCCATTAATTATAAATAAATTTTGTTTTTTCTTTTAATCACTTTTATAGTTTTGGCTATCTATCTTTGCTTTCAAGATTATTAAAAGTTTTAACTACTACTGCATCATCTATGTATTTGTGAAATAATCTAAAACAAGCAAAAATATAGCAGATTCTATAGAAGTAGTTCAATGAAGAAACCAAGACTTACTTATAGATAACAACAATACATTAACAGAGGTATTAAAGCTTTTCTTGTTCAAGATTTTTAAAAGTTTTAACTACTATTGCATCATCTAGGTATTTGTGAAATAATCTAAAACAAGCAAAAATAGCAGATTCTATAGAAGTAGTTAAATGAAGAAACCAAGACTTACTTATACAACAATACACTAACAGAGATATTAAAGTCATGGGAATGATATATAAAAGCAAAATTTATATATAAAAATATGGGAAGCCCTTTAAGTTAATTAATATTTAGTTAAAATAATTATAACTTAAAGGGCTTCCCATATTTTTATATATAAATCTTGCTTTTATATATCATTCCCATGACTTTAATACCTCTGTTAATGTATTGTTGTTATCTATAAGTAAGTCTTGGTTTCTTCATTTAACTACTATAGAATCTGCTATTTTTGCTTGTTTTAGATTATTTCACAAATACCTAGATGATGCAGTAGTAGTTAAAACTTTTAATAATCTTGAAAGCATAGATAGATAGCCAAAACTATAGAAGTGATTAAAAGAAGAAACAAAATTTATTTATAATTAATGGCAATAAACTGATGGAGATACTAAAGACATGGAAATGTATAAAGGTAAGACTTTTTATGTAAGGGAAACACCTTTAAGTTATAACTGTTTTAATTAAATATTAATTGTTTTTAAATAAATAATTAATCTAATTATGATTATTATTTCAGCAATTATTTTAACATAAACAAGTAATAATAGATAAAAGATTAAAATATTTGTAATATTTACTTAGCTGCCAATAGGAATGTTTTAGCATCAGTATATAAAATAAAGCAAAAATTTGCTCCATATTTAGGCTCTGTTTTTTCTATAACTACATCTTGAAGAGAAACTTGTTTCTTAACTTTAAATTCTAAGCCTGGTGATGCAACACGAACAGTATATAACAACATATCTGAAAACTGTAAAAAATAAACTTTAAATTTCTATCTGATACAGAACAGAATGATGTAAATCAAAATTTTAGACAAATTTATTAAGTATGAAAACTATTTAAACTTAAATTTGCTAATAATAAAGAATATACGCAGTAAATTCTATTTATTTATAAATTGTTTTTATTGAAATTGAATTTTAAAATTTTATATAAATAAATTCTTTAAATAATTCATTAATACTGTAAAAATAAACATTTATAAGATGCATTTCTTCAGCTTCCATCAAACTATTTCATGAAAATTTTTATATCATCATTTAGTGCTCTGTTGCAAAAATTTCATTTTGAAGTATGAAGTATTATAAAAAATAATTAAGAAATGACTATACAGAAATAACTGACTACTGACTAAGAAATAACAAACAAATCATTCACATAGTAGCTAAATTCAACATCTGATTTTAATTCCTATAACAACAAATTAGGACTACTTTTATGCTGTATTACATATATCTTTGAATTAATAATTGGAAACAAATACATTAAGGGGCAAGAATAATACTTCAGCACAATATCAGTGCACTAAAAGAAGCTACTGTAACTCTTTCTGGATGGAAATGGTTCAGATAATTGATGCTCTATTGTAGTTAGTTGCATGGTTTGTACTAAATTAAACTAAAGATTTTCTTTTTGTTGAACAAATTTAGGAGATTAAATTTCAAAATAATTGGTAGAAAAATATTAACTTCCTAATAATAAAAGAAATCTTTCACTTTTGACCATATGTGTCATGATGTCCAATCTTAGAACATCATTATTGAATAGAGATCTCATAATTGAGTTAAAAATTGTATCATTTTGATGGAATTATAAAACATTATAAATATAATGTTCAATATTGTAATTGTAAATATGAATGATATAATTATCAATAATATACTGTGGGTAAAGAAAATAGAAATTGTCTGATAGATTTATGTAAATGAGTTTGAGTGCAAGCCTATTATGTAAGTCATTTATAAGGAGAGTTTCAACCTTGACTGAGTTTGAGGTGAGTTGGATTTGAAGTGACATTATAGCCTTAGCAATTTTTGATGAAATTGTCAACTGAGTAGGTAAGTATTTTCTTGTTGCGTGAGTGGAGACTTAGTAGTACAATTAATTTAAGGTTTCTTGTGCTATTTGGATTGTTTAATAAATTTATTGTTGTTTTTGAATTTTGGTTGATAATTAAACCAGTTATTTTACTAACTTGCTTGTGCTTTATTATTGTTACGATAAAGCTTGTTAACGTTTTATAAATGTTTTTATGGAATTAATAAATTATTTTTTATTATTTATTTGTTTGATATTTATTCTATTTCTAATTATGTATAGTAATATATTTTTGTTGTTTTGATTCTAACATGTGTTGATGATTTTTTTAATAACTATGAATAACTGATTAGTTATTAGTTGTAGAATAATTAGTATTTCAGAACTTAGTTTTCTGGTAAAAATCCTGGCTAGGTGGACTTTGGAATTATTGCAGAGTTATTCCATTAAGTATTGTTGGGTTATCAAAAATAGCAATTTTGCAATTCTGATGCATCATGATTTTTTTAATAACTTTGAATAACTGATTAGTTATTAGTTGTAGTGTTAGAATAACTAGTATTTCAGAACTTAGTTTCCTGGTAAAAATCCTGGCTAGGTGGACTTTGGAATTATTGCAGTTATTCCATTAAGTATTGTTGGGTTATCAAAAATAGCAATTTTGCAATTCTGATGCACTATATTGGCACAAATTTCTAAAATCTAATTATGATAATGCATGGATAGTCAGTTGAATGCAATCACGTAATAAGAAATTCCAGCAATTGATTTTTTAGAAAAAGAACCCGTTTAAATGCATTCAAAATATTGATTTATCAAGCACTTTACAAATAAGTTTGGTAATGTGTAACTAGACCTTTTTTAATGAATAAACATGGCTGTTGTTATTCTATATATCATCAGTTAATATTAAATGAAAATGTAATGATCCCTAATGTTTCAAATTCACAATATGTGCATTTTCTAATAAAAATTCCTATTGCTAGCACTCATGTAGGATACTGATATGAAAAATACTTTATTAGCTGTAAATTACAGTTATTACATAAATACAAAAAAACAGAATTTTTGGTCTTTATGACCCTCATCAGCTGTACACATACAATACACATATATTATGCAAGGCTTAATAATAAAACATTACGAATTAACAGAAGGTAATTGAACAGAACAACATATGAGCTCTGTTGATTTGATTCAAAAATTCAAATTCTCTAATAATGCCAAAATGAAGAGAAGGTTCAGATTGAAACTAGACTCTTCACTTTGTCAAGGGAGATACTGTCTCGGGCATCAGACTGATTCAGAAAATTGTCAGAATAAAGTTATGCTGATTTATTTTCATAAGGAACCATTACCTGAAGTCATTGGATCCATTGGCTTGTTTTTCTCTTAGATATAGTTTATGTGTTTATTTAATAATTAATAAGAAATATAAGTAATAATACTTATATTATTCTAACTTTCAAAATTTAGGATCTGCTTATACATGTGTTTCAAATCTTTACAGATTTTTAAACTCTAAAATAGGGAAATTGATTTATACCAGCCATTCTCAACCTGTGGCCAGCAGGCCGCATGTGGCCTACCAAGCTTTTACATGCGGCCCAGAACACACAGTTATGAATTTAATGAAAGCATGGAATTCTTCTCCCAAATGCAAAAAATAAAAATAAAAATTCTGATATGAAACATTTTTTTTAAATCTGGAAAAATTAGAATTTTCCTAATTTGCTGTCTTTCTTGATGCACTCATAAAATTTTACAGGTCATAAGTCACTTTGGAAAACACTGACCTATGGCATTCACAAATTGAGAAGTCAAGAGTTTTTTATAGGTGATTTTTTAGAAGTCAGACTTTTTTCACATGACACCAACTGGTTGCCAATTGCTAGTATAGCATGTTGCAGTTTAATGTAGCAAACAAATGTATGTGGCCTGGGGAAAAAAAAAAAGTTGAAAACCACTGGTTTATACATAGACTGGCTTAAACATGACTATATACAATATAGTCATGTTTAAGCCAGTATATATACAATATATAATTTATTATTACTGCTTTGGATTCAGATTCCTTTTTTCATGAATCTGTAAATAAAGCAATAATATGAAATTAATAATATAGAACTAATATGCTCTGTCATTTAGTTTAAAAATAACATGAATTGATTTAACTGTCTCTTTTAATAATCATGGCAATATAGTATTAAATTTCAAATTAACTTATATTTTAAAGGAAATTTGAAAATTATTTTATTCTAAAAATGAAATAAATTAATCAGTAAATAGATAACAATTAAAATTAAAGAATTGACTATATTTAATTTAATAAATTAAAAAATTTTTTGCATTAATCTGACTTACCAAGAAAAACATGTGATGTTGGAAACCTTTTCTTGAATATTTTTGTAAAGAACCACAGCGGACAAATTCCTATTCCAAACAAAGTTTTGTTTTTACTAATAGAAATAATAATTACAATTTTGAATTCTTGCAACATAGAAAATTTTTCAATCAACACACACTAAAATAAAATCCAGAACAAGCACTGAGATGGTAAACAGTTCATATATTAACAAAAATATCAGGTGTGTGAAAAAGTTCTCGCTGTTTTCCGATAGGTGGCTCTGCACGTAAATGGTGACGCAATCTGTCACGACAGAAGCGTCATTCTCAAAAATATAGGTGTGTGAAAAAGTTCTCGTTGTTTTCCGATAGATGGCTCTGCACGTAAATGGTGACGCAATCTGTCACGACAGAAGCGTAATTTAGTTTTTTTAAAAAGCAGTCTTTCTTGGAAAATTTTCAATATGTTATATCTACGGGAAATAAATTATCACTTTAAGAGCAAACTCCAGCAACAAATTAACTCAAAAAGTTAGGAACTATCTGTATATGATAATTATAAATTATATATCAATGTATTATATACTGAACATATAATTAACCTGTATTTGATAATTATACATTGAGATAAAAATTTTTCTACTATTATAAAAATTTGACATTACTTTAAAATTAATATATTGAAATCATCAATATTTTAAATTAAGTTTTCAAATAAAAATGAAATCAACTTCAAGTAAAAAGCAATGTGCATAAATGATTCTGCCATTTCACCCGAGAGTCATTATCACACTTCATTTTATATCTGAAGAAGCCAAAAGTGGCATAATTAATTCATTAAAAATTTTTTATTCAATTAATTTAGCAATACTATATATTATGATACAATTTAATCTTAATATAAATTTAATAATTAATAGGATGACTTCCCACTTGCCAATTTGCCAGTACTTCATTATAATATTAGTATTCCAACAGAAAAAGATGATATTAACAGACCATATTGCTTCAAACTTGAATACAAAAGGCATGTTTACTATTTTTGTGCTGAAAGTGAGCACATGTTACAAAGGTAAAATAATTTAATGATTTAAAAATATAAAAATAAATCAATAATAAACTTGTTTCAAAATCTATTATTGATATATTTTTGATAATTAATCTCTATCTTATCCTCAATAAATAAGATAAATGATTATGAAACACTATTATTTTTAATTAAGATTCATTTTCAATATATATTATTTTCAGATGCATTGCTATTAATTTTCAAAATAAAAATAAAATAAAAATATTTCTCAAAATATAAATTATAAGAGCAAATATAACTTAATAATTAAAATAATATATATTATTTTCAGATGCATTGCTATTATTTTTCAAAATAAAAATATTTCTCAAAATATAAATTATAAGAGCAAATATAACTTAATAATTAAAAGTTACAGTAAGTTATAGCCAACAATATAATTTCAACCTATGGATATACTGTATCATAATGAATCAAAAACTGAGCCCCTTAGAAATTTTACAATGTGAAAGATCCCTTACAATGTTGGATATTATGAGTCAACTGGTTATAGTGTTACAGTAATTAATCATTAATCTAAATATTTCTTATCCAGATTAGCAATATTTAGATTAAATGAAGTTAAATTATCCTAATTTAGTTTTAACCAGTAAAAAATATTCTAAACTTAATATTAACAATATTTATAACAAAACTAATATTTCTATATATTGTTTAGTTAAAACACAAAGCCCTTTAGCAGTCAAAAACTTCGATCAGAAACGTTTTCAACACATTTGGCACCTTCCTCAGCTGCCGTTTTTGTTTTGTGCAGTCTTGTTGAACTTTTATTATTGTTTAATTATTTTAACCATTATAAAATATTGCTTTAAGCATAAAAAGATGGTATTTTATTTATAAATAATTAAAAACGTTTTCAACACATTTGGCACCTCCCTCAACTGCCGTTTTTGTTTTGTGCAATCTTGTTGAACTTTTATTATTGTTTAGTTATTTTAACCATTATAAAATATTGCTTTAAGCATAAAAAGATGGTATTTTATTTATAAAAAGAAATTTTACATGAAAATTAAAATGTATCCCAACTTATGACAGGGTTACAATCAAAAATTTTGATCATAATTCAAATCCATCATAACTCAGAACACAATTTTCCACAGGCATAACAAGTTCGTAGTGCTTGTTGTGTGTACTCCATTTCTTTAAACATTTGGACATTACAATTAAAGACATAACATTTTTAATTATACCAAACTTTATAATTTTATCAATAATAAACAATATTTGGCAAAATTTGAGATTGCCTGCCACAAGTTTTCATGGCGCTGTGCTGTGCTTATAAATATACCATCCAGATACAGTTATGTGGCAACTGAGGTGGCGACGAATTGAACTGCTATGCGGCACAATGATTTGACCTTGTTACGTCATGCTACTGATAGACGTGAAAATTTGCGGCAGGTAATTTTGAATCCTGCCCAATATTTTTTCATGAAACAAAACAAGAATATATTTTATTTTTAAGTAATTTTGAATTATATGAAACTATAATTTTATTGGCAATAAATTAGTATTTTTTTATTTAATTTTTACCATAATTTTGATATTTTATCCAAATATATATACACTGTATGTTTAGTGTACATGCAGATATGGCAGGTATGCATTTTTTTTGAAAGTTGCAACACCTCACGATTTCAAGTCACGAGCTGCCACTGATGGTAATCAACTAATGATTAGGAAGTGGCATCAAAATTAGTTGTTTAGTTTTGTTAGAAACTTTGCTAGATTAGTTTCAATTAAGCTACTGAATCACACAAGATACTTATTGAGTGGCCACTTTTAGAATCCTCACACTCTGCCCAACATCTAGAATGGAATCAATCAATGGGCTTACTGGGCTTGGACCCCTCTTGATAAACTGAATATATGGGATCCAGAACTGATCCCAGATCCTCCAAAGTGATAAATGACTGTTTTACCATGCTGCTATCTGGCCAATACCAGAAAGTTGGACATATGAAATTAATTTAATCATCCATCTTTGTTTTTATAGGATATTTTATTTTTAACTATATAAAGTGCTGGTAGGCACGAGATATTTATATATACAGTGTATATATATATTGAATATATATATTCCTTGTTTTAGTATATAGTGTTTATTCAATAATATTATACTTTAGTACTTTTTAAAAACATATTGAATATTCTGAGTTCTGGTAATTGGAGTACACAATCTCTATTTATAACATTATGCCTATGAAAAATTATATTCTAAGTAATGACAGATTCAAAGTATAATTAAAATTTTTGAATGCAATCTCATGTAAATTGAGGATTTTCTATATATATATTTTAAAAAATATACATGGTTTGATATATATATATAGTTTTTAAGGCTGGGGGTAGGGGGAAGGTATTTTTTGTTTATGTTTGAATTTGGTTTGATGTGATGGGTTAAAGGTGGGGGTTATTAGTGAAGTTGATTTAATGTAGCGGGGGCTTGGAAACGTAATGTAAACAAAGCCCGTTCTAAGAAAAGTAAAAAGGGGGTTGCTATGGCAACGGTGTTTTAGATCCCAAGTGTTGTAACAGCTGTAGTGAGAGTTGTGCCTGAAGAGGGTGCGGAAGCACCGAAAACGTTAGTGCAGAGTTTAATAAAGGAAAAGTTGTAACTATACTGCGTGTAGTGCTGTTTTTTGGAATTATTATATTCAATCAATAGCTGTTATTAATTATAAATTTATGAAATTTAAACTTTTAAATAATAACTTCAAGGGAACTATATCCAAATAAACCTAAATAATCGTAATACCTAATACCTAAAACCTAAATAATCCAAATAACCTAAATAATTTGGCTGGATTATTTAGGTTTAAACACATAAACTATATCTAAGAGAAAAACAAGCCAATGGATCCAATGACTTCAGGTATTATATGGTACTGAATAGGGGCATATTAAGGCCCGAAAACGTTATACCAATTAAAAATTTATACTTGCTATTTAGTGCTGTTTTATTTACTTATTGGAAACATTTCTTTATGAACTACCTCTGTGGTCAGTCCGATTGAAAACACACAATTGTGTTTTTTTTTTCATACACTTACATAACACAGTCTTTATGTTAAAATGACTACAGTTGATTAGCCATGGCATGCAGAAATATAGTATTAATTCTGATTTCTTGCCCATTGGTGCTGCTATCTACTGGCACAAAATGGTTTTGTCATTCTGAATTTTAAATGGTTTTGTCTATGCAAATTTGTGACTTATATATTGACTTACCTATTTACACTAGTAAACAAAATAATTGCATCATCCTACAAAATGTGAGATAATTTTAAATTCTGTTTCTGCAACACTAAATTATAGTATGTGAAAAACATAACAAAATTACTAATAAAATTCACTATTAGTACTTATACTTCAAACATTTTATAAAATATTTTCTATATTTTGTTCACCATTATATAAAATCAAAAGATAATCATTATTTTATTGATTGTTTAACATAAATGTAATTAAACTTAACTTTACAGCTTTTACAATATTCAAATAAATAATAAATAATTCAACTTATTCTTTCAATTTATTGCATGAAGAATGATGAAATAATTTTAGCAATTATGCAATTGGCAAATATCTTTTACAAAATTTTTTATAATAATATGTAACTGATATATTCAAAATAGTCATAACAAAAATTTGCTTAAATCAGAACCACAAACTTTTTACTAATATCTAAAAAACACTTTAGGATAATATAGCTATCAATTGAGATAATTCATTCTTAATGAACTTTCTAAAATATTTCAAGTGTTCTAGAAAGCTCACTGAAGATGAATACATTATCCTTGATGAAACTTTGGATGTTAGAAAGAAGTTGCTAGTTCTAATTTTAGAGAGTTTTTGTTATAATTATTTTCACAATAAACAAAGGTTTTGAAGAATAATATATTTAAAAAAAAAACAAATTTTGCAATTCATTGCTTCCAAAATTACTAGTTTTGATTATAAAAAAATATCCTTAATTAATATTTAATATTAAAATTTTTATTGTAAATATATTTTTGTTAAAGGAAAACTTACTTCTTCATTTTCTAAACTTTCCATGCTAAGAAGACTGCCTGCACTGCATGTATTTAAAGATTTTATAGATTTTTCCTAGGAAATTAAATGTTGTATTAGTTTTATATATTTATGTAAAATATTATAGCTGTTCTTTTTAATTTAATTATATACAGAAAGTTCTTAATTTTATGAGTTAATTCATTTCTGGAGTGAGCTCAAAGTAAAAATTAATAAACTAATAACTATTTTCTCATAGACAATGTTAAAAACAGGAATTGTTCTCAACAATGAAATTTGACCAAAATAAAATTAAGTAAAGATCAAAAAAACAGTAGTTTATGATTAAACAATGATTTATTTATCTAAAGAAATGAAAACAATGACCTTTAAAATCAAGCAAATTATAATAATAATAATGAAATCATATCATATAAATGTTAAAGAATTTTTATTCTTCATTACTATTGACAGATTAATAGATGAGCTTTTATATAGATGAACTATTGCCTTAGGCACAATCAGAAATGAAAGTTATTTACATAATACTAGTAGTAGTGAAACCATAGTGACCAGAAGATATACTATTTCCACTTCTCGGTCTGCCATTTTGATTTTTGTGATTTAGTAGCACATGATGGAATTTCTGCTATGAGTCCAGTCATACTTAAATATGTGGTTTGAAATGCTGAATTTATGAATGTTTAGCAATTAATCTTCATATCTTTGATTTTTTTGATTCTTATAAAAACTCAAACCCAGAAACTCATAAAGTGTTGTTTTATTATATAAAATTATTATTTTTTTGTAATACTAATAATTTTTTTCAATAAACTTTCCATATTAAAATGATTAGAAAATAATTTTTTTTGTTACATTTAAAAAAGAATTAATTTTCTACTAGATATTGTATTTTTCTTTTATGAATATGTAAAATAATTTAATTCAAATATACTAAAATAATTTCAAATATATTTGTAATTTTCTAACGAATGAATATTCCATTATTATAATCTTTATTAATTGGAATAATACTGTTAATTATAACTTCAAACAACTATTAAAAATGTGATAGTCAAGCCTTTCTTAACAGAAGTAACATGTATTCATAAATATTAGACTATTGTTTAATATTTATGAATAAATGTATATATATTATACAATTATTCAATATTTTGACTATTGTCAAAATATTGTTTAGACTAAGAAAGAACTTGACTATCATATTTTTGATGCTAAATAAATAATAATATATCTAAATTTAATTCTAGTTATCATAAATTCTCAAGAAACTTAAAACTGCTTATTATCAGTCTCAATAAATTCAACCTTATCAAAGCACAAAACAGCA
Organism: Olivierus martensii; assembly: GCA_000484575.1. Classification (NCBI taxonomy): domain Eukaryota; kingdom Metazoa; phylum Arthropoda; class Arachnida; order Scorpiones; family Buthidae; genus Olivierus; species Olivierus martensii. The sequence goes on from AYEL01077181.1 coordinate 33,855, forward strand.
GTGAAGTAAAACAACGTTTATTAAAAGATGGTAAAGTTTTTACCATCTTTTAATAAACGTTGTTTTACTTCACTGCTGTTTTGTGCTTTGATAAGGTTGAATTTATTAATTCTAGTTATTTAGGGAGGAAAAAATTCTTTAATAAAACATTTTTGATTAATTCTTCATCATCATCTTTAGGTTCAACAGTTCATCTTTGTATAAAGAGCCATGTTTTAATTATTTGATATTTATGGCTAAAGCTATTTATTCATATATAAATAATACATCTGTTTTGTATATAACAAATTATCATTTTGATAATTTAAAAAAGTAATTATTTTAATTTTTGGATAAATTGAGATTTTCTGTTTAGAATTTATATTTAATTTTGTTACTTAATTTTTATGGAATTTTTAAATTATTATTAAACAGCAGTAATGTAATTTTTAAAGACAACCTTTAATCCTTGAGAAAGAACATCAGCTGTAGTTGGGCTAGTACAAGGACTATGAGGAAGACCTACATCTTCATCATCTGAATCTCTTCTTGCTCTAACTCGAGTAAACAATTCATCCTAAAATATTAAAAGTTTAATATTTAATAACTATTAGTAAATATTATAAATTATTATTATAGAATTAACTTCTAAATTCCAAAATTTTAAATTATTCTATATAAGAAAAAATATTTATTTGATACTACAAAACAATATTATAGCTATGGTATCTAAAAATTTAATATAGAATTAACTCAAGAAATTCTATTGTCTGTATTGAAAGCAGATCTGTTTTTCTATCTATATTTTAGTATGTTCTGAAGATGATTAATCTATATAACTTAAAATGTTCCTAAAATTAACTGGAATTAAATGGTTCCTTTGGATTCTGTATTATGTTTTGTTTCCTAATTTATGTTTATCTTATTTAGACAAAAAATGTTTTTCTGTTTAATTAATTAATTCAATGCTTCTATGGCTTGCTTTATTTATGCATATTAATAACATAATTATTGCAACTACAACATCTTTTCTTACCTGTAATGCCAGATTTAGAGGTGGACAAGCCAGACAGCTGATCAAGGCTCCAAAGAAGCAATTGAATAAATTTAAAATGACAGTGCCATTATTCATTACATAATCATCAAAAATATACAGCAAGAGTGCTCCTCTTTGAATAAGTTACTTGCATGTATACAAGATGAAATTATTTCTTGGACTAAAAAGTAGAATTTTGCCTTTATATAAATACAAAACATTGAATTTTTAAATTCAATATTCAATTATTTTGTTTATGCATTTTGTCTAGTTTATGATAATTTCAACTTAAAAATTAAAAACTAATTATTAGGAGCCAAGAGTGCTCTTAATAATTTGTTTTGTATGATAAAGTACCTGTTTTAAGGTATGTTAAAAGTTTTTCTATATTATGTTTTTTTCAAGACTCAGTAAGAGAATGAAAGACATTTTATGCCTTTTAAATATAAAATTATATTAAAAAAATGTAAAGATGCAGTGTCCAAGTAAATGTATCAAGACTTTATCTTGCTTAGTATTCTTTGTTATGAAGTTTTTAAAATAACAATTTATATAATATTTGAGTTGAATTTTTAGAAGGTCGCATCAAAATTTGAATAATATTTACAATTGAAAAAGTGTTTTTGTAATTTTAAAATTTAATTAATATTATACAGAGTGGGCCAAGATAAACCAAACCCGACATGGGAGTTGGTACTTGATTGGGCTCGGTTTATCTTGGCCCACCCTGTATTAGTCACTAAGACTGCTTAAGTAAACAAATACTAATTACACATGTGACACTTTTTTCAATTTCTTTTTTACATACTATAATATGTATTAGAAACTGAGGAAGGTGCCAAATGTGTAGAAAACATTTCTTACAATAAAACGTTTGATTGTTAAATTATTGTTTAATTAATATTTAATTAATTATTTAATTAGTTTCCAGAAATCTTATTATTTGAATAATACTTTATTTTAATAAGCATTAAAATAATAATACTTATTATTTTAATAATACTCAAACAATACTTTTTTAGGTCCTGTATATAATATAGGGCATGAAAAAATATTGTTTGAATAATAAGATTTCTGGAAATTCTGCAATCATGATAAAAATAATAATAAAATAGGCTTTTATTTATTTATTTATTTATTGTTATATATTGGTATTTTAAATGTATAATAAATTATGCTTATGATAGTATTGCATTGTTTAAAAATCTGCATGCAAATATTAATATATTTTCTATCTGTTTAAATTTTAAAATTTATTTTTGAAGATTTCAAAGGAAGGATCTATCCCATGTGCCAAATACTTCAGATGCATTCCTGATGAAACTGATTGCATTTTATGAATATTAATTAATATATACAGTTTAAAATAAATATAAAATAATGTATAAGGAAAAAGTTCAAGTGAATTTTTCTTACTACTAAAAATATTATATTTAAAATTACAGATATTTTAAAAATAAACTTACTCTAAAGCCTTTCATTTCATTTCTAGGAATTGAGAGTGAAGAAGTTTGTAATTCTTCTAATTCATCAGGATCCATATTAACTGGACTATGATCATGAGAAAAAATACTATCATGGGATACACTAAGACCTACTTTATAAGGAGGTGTGTGATCCTGAAATCTGAAAACAAAGCATATGTTTTACTATTTTTTTTAATAACTTAAATCTAAATTGAATGCTATTAATATTTTAATTTATGATAATCTAAAAAGTTAAATAATCTACTAAATTGAGTTGAAATATCATTGTTAAATTATTTGATGAATTTTTTTTCCACAAACCTATCTTGTATTAAAGATAGAATATACTGATAGATTTCCAACAAAATTAATACTCATAATTTTAATAATTTAATAATTGAAGGGGATGAGATGAGTTATATTTTTTAAATTTTACAAGGAACTCAAAAAACTATTGGATGTTTGTGACAGAAGTTATGGATGTTTTCAGCTGATCTGAAATCCAAAGATAAAGAGAATTTGTCTATTAATTAATACGAGGGACTCAAAAAACTATTGGATGTTTTCAGCTGATCTGAAATCCAAAGATAAAGAGAATTTGTCTATTAATTAATACATTTTCAATATTTGTAATTTTTGTTACAGTATTTGCATTGGATAAAAGAATTTTCAATTATATATGTGTGTTAGCATTGTTTATTTTGTATGATGACTCATCAAAGCCACTTTTCAGTTTGTTTTTCTAATGAAAGGTTAAGATATTAAACATCTGAAAATATTGTTTATCTGAAACAATTCCAGTCCCAGCAGATAAAGGATATTCTACAGTATGTATGAAATAGCAAATTATATATGATACTACAATATGAAAAGTGTGTAATTAATTGTTTTCAGAACTATTATTCATATGTACTATTTCTCCTTATGTATTCAGAAACAGAGATTCTATAAAGCTATTTCATGTTATGCTTTACATTTTTTAGATTGAATATGTGATTTATGAATCATCAATTAATTTTTATGATTAAAACTCCTAATTACATTTTAAAATATTTAATACTTTGATAACTAAATAGGTACACTTCTGGAATATTGCTGTTTTCTAATTTTTTCATCATTTATAAAAATTTATTTTCTTTATTCTGTCAACTATTAACTATAACTGCTTACACTTACTTTTATAATTCGAATACTATACAGCACTATTAACAGCTTAAGTATATTTATTTACAAACGTTTTTGGCATTCCTGCCATCCTCAGGTTCCATTCTAAAAGCTATTAGAATATTTTCCTTATTCTATATTTCAAATAAATTTTTGCTGTTTTTTGTTTAAAATAAAGATATTTTAAACTATAAAATAAAATATATTCAATAATTTTGTATGATAACTCATCAAAGCCGCTTTTCAGTTTGTTTTTCTAATGAAAGGTTAAGATATTAAACATTGAAAATATTGTTTATCTGAAACAATTCCAGTCCCAGCAGATAAAGGATATTCTACAGTGATTTAATTCAGACCTTGAAATTGCTTATAAAATAAGAGCCATAAACCAAGAATCAGTTTCTCATAGACATATTAAAATCAATGGTTCTCATCAATGAAATTTGGCTGCAATAAAATTAAGCAAAAGCCAACAAAATCAGTAGTTTATAATTAAATAATGATTTATTTAATCTAAAGAAATTAAAATATAGCCTTTAAAATCAACAAATTATAATAATAAAGAAATTATTTGTCATATAAATGCTAAAGAATTTTTATTTTTCATCATCATTAACAGATAAGATGAGCTTTTATATAAGTAAATAAACTACTACCGTAGACAGAAAACTGAAATGGAAGATATTTATATAATATGCCAGTAAAACTAGAGGGTGCAACTATTACTATTTTTCAGTCACTATTTTTATTTTTTCCAATTTTGTAGCAGATGGAATTTTTGTTACAAACCTAGTCATACTATATTGTTTGGCTATGTGCATAGTTTGTGAATTTTCTCTCAACTATGAAGTATCAACGAAACTGAAAATATAAGCCTTAATAGTAATAAATAAATATTAAAGGCATTTCAAACTAAGATGCCTTCTTGGAATTTGTTAAGTAGGAATTCTAAACTGAGAACTTTCTATATTAAAAATTTGCAATTGACAATTGATTATTATGGAGTTATAAAAATGTGAATTATTTTAGAATTTAGTATATATGATGATAATTTTTAGTTATTTGGAATTTGCTATTTATATCTTATGAACAAATTAATATTCTGAAATTATAGATAAAAATGAATCTTTATTGTTCTTTCATATGCATTTCATTGTATTAAAATGTTGTTAATGTATTAGGAAAAATTTATCAAATTTAAAATTTCAATACCAGATGACAAGTATTGTACTATAATAAAGAATCGATGGAGTAAAGTTCAGATAGACTGATCCGAATTTTTTGAATCTTTATTGTTCTTTCATATGCATTTCATTGTATTAAAATATTGTTAATGTATTAGGAAAAATTTATCAAATTTAAAATTTCAATACCAAATGACGAGTATTGTACTATAATAAAGAATCGATGGAGTAAAGTTCAGATAGACTGATCCGAATTTTTGTTACAATTTCAAGCTTTCATTGTAAGTACTCATCATGTTTAAAGTATATAAATAAGAATGTAATAAATGATGATACTAATTACAATTTCAAGCATATTTCATATGACATATGTCATTAGTTGATTCAAACCGTTGCTCATGTCCATATACCATATAAGATTGGATGTTAAAATATCGAAATATATGAACTGTTAAATAGCTTGTAAGTACTCATCATGTTTAAAGTATATAAATAAGAATGTAATAAATGATGATACTATGTTAATTAGACTTAATTGTGATAATTATTTATAAATAATTACATAAAAGAATAAGTATTTTTGATCTCAACACAGAGACCATATTCAAAATGAATGGCAAAGGTTAAATGAACTTGATCAATAGTAGTAAGGAGAAGACACTAACAAATGGGAGAAATGTCAATTATTATTTTGTCTTATTAGGTAAAAAAAACGCATTATTTTATTCTGAAGTATAAAACAATCAAATTTACTAGGGATAAATATTTACCACTTTTTTTTATTCATTTTCATAAGAACTATTAAACTGTTTCTAATATACACCCAGACCTCACTTTGAGTTGTTTTGATTTGTATTTTTTCAAGATTGCGTTGTAAAATAATTAAGAACATTTTGCTTTGAGTTGTAAATCCCATATTTGTGTCATTCCAAGAATCATTTTTCCTTTGGTAACACAGTTATTAATATATCTTTTCTTATTCATGATAATATTTGATTGAAAATTTTTATAATAATAATTTCAAATAGATATTTGTAAAATGTTAAGATAATTTTTCAAATTACAGCGCATTTTTTCAAAATTGCATTGTAAAATAATTAAGAACATTTTTGCTTTGAGTTGTAAATCCCATATTTGTGTCATTCCAAGAATCATTTTTTCCTTTGGTAACACAGTTATTAATATCTTTTCTTATTCATGATAATATTTGATTGAAAATTTCTATAATAATAATTTCAAATAGATATTTGTAAAATGTTAAGATAATTTTTCAAATTACAGCAAAATATTAATATGACTATCATAATAAGTTATTTTTTAATGTTAATAGTTTAAAATCATAATAAAATTTTATTGAAATTATTATATTATACTATTATATTATTAACTATTATACCTATTTTCATCATTGGGTATATACTGTAATTCACTAGTTGACCACGATTTTTTTGAACTTTCTTGAACTTCTTCAGTTCCTTGCCGCTTTATTCGACGACAAAATATTTTGCGAACTACCTTAAATGGATGAAATCTCTTCCACCTTGTTTCTGTTTAAAAAATTTCATCAAATTACAGATTTTATGATTTAAAAATATTTTTGTAAAAATTTCTAATTTAATTTTCAATGAAGTAAAATTTCTGTAAAAAACATTAGCAAGATTTACATATATTTAATAATTTAAAATAAATTTGAAATTACAAGAATCATTATTAGGAAACTTAAATTTTTGCATATTAAATGTATACAATAATTATATAAAGATATCAATAGTAAAATTTATTAATGACATTTAAATTATACTGTTTTATACAGGTACTCCTCACTTAATGGCCTAGCTGTTTAACAATTGCTCGAACTTACATCCGAGCTTACTTTTTTTAATCAGAAAATTTGGCTTTTGCCCATATGTGTCGCTTATAACTTCTATTGCATGTAATTTCCTGCACTCATAGTTCCAAAAATCTGATGAAGAAAAATACTTTGTGCATAATTAAGATATAAATATCTTTATAGCAATGAGAACTTAAGTGAATAGCATATTCTAAATATATACGAACAAATCACTTGCTTACTGATCAATTTGTTCTACGACCAAGTCATGAGAACAGAACTTGGTTGTTAAGCAATGAGTACCTGTATATTATATTATACGAGGTACGTCCAGAAAGTAAGTTCCGTTTGGTAATAAAATTAAATTGTGTACAGACATGAGGAAGTGAATAGCATATTCTAAATATATACGAACAAATCACTTGCTTACTGATCAATTTGTAGTAAATTTAATATATAGATTAGTCTTCATCATGTACAAATGGAAAATAATCGTTATCAACAAGCTAATAGTGAAATAAAATATTTTGAGTTATGTCACTTTAATTATTATTAAAATGTATATGGTATATTGCTGGTTAGTATGCAGGACAGCAAATACATAAATGTGAACTGAATGTATTTTAGCACTAATCAAATAGTTATTTTAGTGCTGTAAGTTAATCTTTTTGAGGAAGAATTAATCCCTTGAGAATCTATAATGAGTGCAGGTTGGGGGGACTAATTGCCTTCCAGTTATTAGATCAGTCTATCTTTATTAATATATATCATTTCTAATAGTTTATTTAGTATCTCTTTATTAGCATAATTAATTTTAAGCATTTTAAATCTCGCTTCACGTTTAAAAAAAATAATGCTGACTTATACACAATACAAACTTCAAGGGAATTATAATTCAAATAAATGTTGTGTATCTCAAGGGTTAAATTTGGCAAGTTGTTTGGATTTATTAATGCTGACTTATTCAAATGAAATGCTTTTATTACTCTAAATTTTTAAATTTAAATACAGTTCTTTTAACTTTTATATTTATTACTTATTTAAACATATGAGTATATAATGAGTGCAGATTGGGGGGACTAATTTCCTTCCAGTTATTAGATTAGTCTATCTTTATTAATATATATCATTTTTCTAATAGTTTATTTAGTATCTCTTTATTAGCATAATTAATTTTAAGCATTTTAAATTTCGCTTCAGGTTTAAAAAAATAATGCTGACTTATTTCAAATGAAATGCTTTTATTACTCTAAATATTTAAATTTAAATACAGTTCTTTTAACTTTTATATTTATTACTTATTTAAACATATGTGTTTGGTCTTAATTTAAAACAGAATGTGAAGACAAAGAATAAAATATTAACAAAATATATAAATATTAATATAATCATAATATAATGCTATAGATTAATATACAAGTAATTTAAAGTTTTCATGATAGAAGATATTGAAATTTTCATGGTATACTGAGTTATTTAAAATATAGCTTACAGCATAAGCAGATATATAGGTAGTCCTCAACTTACAATCACTTGTATTTACATAGCGATATCATTGAAAAATTGTATGATTGGTCAATGCATTTCCAGAATTTGAGTCCCTAATCTAATGGTACAATATTCGAAAATTGTCATTTTTTGGGTCTGGTTCTTGCAGTTTTGTGTGTGCTATTAAGATAGTGTATAATGTCCTAGTAAATATTAGTAGTGAGAAATTCATTTTCAACTTGACTGTTTTGACTTAAAATAAGGTTTGGTGTCAATCCCCATCATAAGTCAAGGATTATCTGTTATTACCTGTATTACTATATATATATATTGCTGAAATAGTTAATCATTTATGTCAAACTAAATAAATCAAGTTTATGAAAATTTTTCAATTTTATCATTCTATCTTTCATATTGTGTGCCTATAAATAAATTTTTATTTAAACAATGAAATTTTTAATAAGAAATCAATATTTTAAAATGTATAATTTAGTATGTAAAAATAAATACACTTCTATTACTCAGAATTTAAAGCAATTACAGTATAAATTAAATTTTATGAAAATTAATTAACAAAACACAAATAGGCATTTTAGATATAAGCTTTTGAAAAATTTTTTATTGCTAATGAAAGATAATGATGATTATTTTATAATTGAAAAATACTATTTAAAAAATTAACTACGTTTAAATTATTATTAATTTTGTTTAAAATCTGAATGAATAACTAACTATAGTGCTTGGTCTGAAGTTAATAATTTAATAAATGTAATTAATTTAGTTTATAATATATAGAAAATATATATTTAAAATAAAGATATTTAAGGCAGATATCACATATATATATATATGATATCTGCCTATATATTATTTAAGTAAGAACAAGGTTTGGTGTCAATCCCCATCATAAGTCAAGGATTACCTGTAAGGCAGATATCACATATATATATATATGATATCTGTAGCGATATCATTGAAAAATTGTATGATTGGTCAATGCATTTCCAGAATTTGAGTCCCTAATCTAATGGTACAATATTCGAAAATTGTCATTTTTTGGGTCTGGTTCTTGCAGTTTTGTGTGTGCTATTAAGATAGTGTATAATGTCCTAGTAAATATTAGTAGTGAGAAATTCATTTTCAACTTGACTGTTTTGACTTAAAATAAGGTTTGGTGTCAATCCCCATCATAAGTCAAGGATTATCTGTTATTACCTGTATTACTATATATATATATTGCTGAAATAGTTAATCATTTATGTCAAACTAAATAAATCAAGTTTATGAAAATTTTTCAATTTTATCATTCTATCTTTCATATTGTGTGCCTATAAATAAATTTTTATTTAAACAATGAAATTTTTAATAAGAAATCAATATTTTAAAATGTATAATTTAGTATGTAAAAATAAATACACTTCTATTACTCAGAATTTAAAGCAATTACAGTATAAATTAAATTTTATGAAAATTAATTAACAAAACACAAATAGGCATTTTAGATATAAGCTTTTGAAAAATTTTTTATTGCTAATGAAAGATAATGATGATTATTTTATAATTGAAAAATACTATTTAAAAAATTAACTACGTTTAAATTATTATTAATTTTGTTTAAAATCTGAATGAATAACTAACTATAGTGCTTGGTCTGAAGTTAATAATTTAATAAATGTAATTAATTTAGTTTATAATATATAGAAAATATATATTTAAAATAAAGATATTTAAGGCAGATATCACATATATATATATATGATATCTGCCTATATATTATTTAAGTAAGAAGTCCTTAATATATGCAAATTAATAGCGAAAAACAGCATAGAATTAGTGCAACATATAATATATTAATATAATGATGTATATACACAGGAATGTGTGTAATATGTAATATAATACTCAGTAATACTTGCTAATATATGCAGCTTGATTAGGTTCCATCATCATCTAGCATGTATATTCTAATAAAGTTAATTCTATTGATGAAAGTCTAGAAACTATTCATTCAAAGATAAACAATATGTTTCAATTTTGTGAAACTTAACTTCCTAGTAAATGCCTGGAGGCATTATGCCGAAAAAATTATAAAGCATTATTCTTTTGGTACCATTTATTTGGTAACATTCTATATACAATATTTTTGAACTTATCACTGGGATTCTATACCTCTAACGGTCTTTTACTCTTTATCATTTACATATCTTATACAAGATTAATGCAAGTTCTTATATATATATATTTATTTATATAGTATATTAGTCACTAAAATTGCTTGAACAAACACAAATATTAACATTTGAGTCCTTTAGTAGTCAAATACTTTATAGCCAAAAATGTTTTCAATGTATTTCTTCAGCTTCTAATACATAATGTATTAGAAGCTAAGGAAGATGTCAAGTACATTAAAAACATTTCTGACAATAAAATATTTGACTGCTAAAGTGCTTAAAGATTATAATATTTGTATTAGTTCTTATGCAGGTTTCTTTGCTAATTTATATATATATATTACTGTATTTTTCCTATGCAGGTTTCTTTGCTAATTTATATATATATATATTACTGTATTATATTATATTTATTATTATTAATGTAATCTCTTGCTCAAGAAATACTTGTGATTTGGTCAAAAATAGATATTGTTATAAACATATGCTGATACTTTTAACTTATTGCTAGAAATAGATTGGTTAGTTTTGAATTTAAGAATGTTATAAAATCTATTTCTTATCGTTAATTTTAGATGAAATCTAGTGAAAATGACCAAAAATATTTGAATAAAGATTATTTAAACTTTCTACTGTTGTGCTTAGTTTTATTTCTGATCATTTTTATAATTTCTCAAAATTATTTTCAAATTTTCAAAAACTGAATCTTTGATCAAGTTTCAATTTTTTATTCTGAAAACATTTGTCAATACTAAATTAAAAGTTGAATAAAAGTAAACTATCAGCTAAATAAACAATTTATCACACTTATTTGGCTGATAGTTTTCTTTTATTTAATATTTATAGTAAAAAGTATTACATTATAAATTAAAAGTTTTGATTTGAAAATACATGCATAATTTAACATAACATTTGTATATTTTTCAAATAAATGTTTTGATTATTTTAATTATAATAATAAATTTTTTATTTTTGCTTCTTTTTAAGAAATCATTTGACAACATTTGGCAAAAACATTTTAATCAAAGTTTATTTAAATACTATAAGAAAATATTTAGAAAGTTCAATAAAAACAAAACAATAGAATTACATTATAAAATTTAAAAAACTACTGTCCCACATTTGAAATTATTGTTAATTAATTGGGAGAAACAAATAATATGTTTTAAACAACAGTATAATTCTCTATTCGAAATATAATAATAAAATACACAAGTTTTATACTTCATTCTAATTCACATAGTAATAAACAAAATATTTTACATAACTCTTAATGTTAACATAAGATTGATAAATGAATATTTATTCAAAATGGAATCAATCATTATTTTATGAAGATTACTTTTGATTCTAAGCAAAGAAATATCAATGTTTCTAATATTATATGCAATATTATCTACTAATATTTAATATTAATATATGCTGTATGCTCTAGCTATTCTTATTTTATAGTTATACTTCAGCATATTTATAAAAATCTTGACATTATAAACTTTGATAAAAAAAAAGATATTAAATTATAAATTTATTGCACAGTTTACATCATTTTAAGAGGTTTTACTAAGTTTTAATAAAATTTTAGGTATGCATTAGTGTAACAATTTAAATAATAAAGTAATTAAGTTATTGCCAAGTATTTGCCAAAATATGAATTGAAATGAATTCCATCTGAAATTTCTGAATCAAATGTTCATTAAATTTGATATAAGCATCTTATAGACTCAATCATTGATGCATCCCTAAAAGAAGAAATATAAAATCATGTTATCAGAGTCTTAGTGGGTCAGGAAACAGAACATTGTGTCCATTTTTTTTTAAAAACTAAAATATTACATTAATTTAGTGTAAACTTTTTATGTATGTAATATCTCATTGTTTTAAAAAAAATGGACTTACACCACTTTCAAAATAAATGGTCCAAATATGGAATGATAGAACATTCAAAGATGTTCATATGAGCAATTCCAGAAATGGTTTTTCTGAAGAAAAAATCTAATAAATTTATTATGCATTAACCCAATTAGATATTAAATTTTGGACTAACTTTAATAATTTCATGAACTTTGAATATTTTCAAATCCCCATATATAAAAATTATGACATTCTCTGGTCTAAAAAAACAAAACATAATTTCTTCAAGAATAAAATCCATAAGTAATTTCTGTCATCCTTTATCTCTGCTAATATATTAAGTGATGAAAATTTCATTTAGGTTTGTAATCTGTTTCCAGAGTTTATACAAGTTGAATTTTACATGTATAGGAATTTCAGTCATTTGAGGAGAATCTTGTTCACTATCTTCACTGATAAATTCAATGCGTAAGCATGACAAATGACTTATTCAAGAAGTACAGTGGTGCCTCGCAATTCGACATTTGAGTTTCGCGGGATGGGGCATGCACGTGCATGGAATTGTGTGGTGTCATTTGCTATTTGTCTGTTCTTTTTGGGCTACTTTGGTGTTTGCCCATGTTGTTTTTGTTAATTTTCAAGTCTACATTTTTCAGAAAGTAAACAATTTGTAATTATTATTATTTTTTTGAGTAAAATACAAGGATGGGTTCAAAGAGAACTGACCAGAGGAATAATTCCAAAAAGAAAAACATTTGACTGAGCAAAGAAATGAAGAAAAAAATTGTAGATAAAGTGCAGAAAGGTAGAACAATTAAAAAAGAGATGATGAAAAAAATTGTAGATAAAGTGCAGAAAGGTAGAACAATTAAAATGTCGAAAAAAAATTGTAGATAAAGTGCAGAAAGGTAGAACAATTAAAATGTAAAAAAAAAATGTAGATAAAGTGCAGAAAGGTAGAACAATTAAAATGTAACTCCAGTATGGCAACGTTCCTAGGACAACTGTGGTAACGTTTTGCAACAGAGAGAGAATATTATGGGTGCTAGGGTTTCTGCTGAAAGCCTTCATTCCAACATCCAGGGGCTAATAAATTGTGTGTTGTGTATAAAACTATATTTTATAATTTAGTGTGTTATACAATAGTAAAACACATATAATAAAGTAAATAATATAGTGTATCTCTCTCACCTCACTCATTAGGAGAGTGGAATGGGGACCGATAATGAATTAATCTATTTTCCATAGTCTTATATGGGAAATATTATCTTGCAATTTGACAGTTTCTTAATTCGACATTACTTCGGCAACAGATTAGTGTCGAATTGCGAGGAACCACTGTATACTGAAAGCTTAGTCATATATGTTTAACTGTTTCATAGATAATCAGTAACTAACCATTCTCCAGCTATTAAAAAGAGGCCTTATTTTCAGAAACTTCTGAAATCAACCTCTGACAGATATTTGATGTGAAATTTCCATCTATAATAGGTGATTTAACTATATACCAAATGAAATACAATGTTTTTCTCTATATAATCAACATTTTAACAGTTATCTTCTAGCAATATTGTATTATTTGTCAGATGCTGTGCCATCTAGAGAGTAAATTATAGATACAAGGTCTAATTCAATGACTTTTGTAAAGTTTATAATGTGTAAACTTTCTCCTGAACATCCTATAAGATCATATTGCATCTGTAAACATTAGAAATACAAGATGTGACAATAAAGTTTCAAAAATAATTTTGTTTCCATCAAAATGGCAGCATTGTAAACTGTTTCGTTCCCCCACTATGTAGCCTGAACCTCTCTTTATCTGCATGTGAAGGACAAAATGTCAATTGTTTCAGTCATTGTACAAGTTAGTTCACATAAAGATATGTTTGAGTTCAGTGTTATGAGAAAAATGAATGCAATTTAGATCAGAGTTGTGATAAAATTTTTTGATTAAAAGTGATAAATTGTCAATGGATATTTATGAAAAGTTGACCAGAGTTTGAAGATGTTTCTCAAAGTTGAGAAGTAAGATTATATTGAAACCACATATTTTTTTATTGGACAAAATAGTTTCAAGAAAGATGTGAATTTATTGAATATGCTGAGTGTTCAATGCATCTTTCTATAATTCAACAGGATAAAAACATTGTTTATGTGCACAATCTTGTTTGAAGTGATAGGCAGTAATCACAAGAATAATTGCTGGAAAACTAAATATTAATTGAGAAACTATTAGATTAATTTTGACTTAAAATTTGTTGTTGAGGCAGATGTGTACAAAATTGATACTAAAAAACACCTCTCACATGAGGTGAAAAAAATTCAGTTACAGCTTTCTCAGGAGATGTTGGAAAGCATTGAAGATATTTCAGATTTATAGTCATGAAAGGAATGAATTAGTCAATTTCTGAAACTGAGCAATATAATGTGGGCATTTGTATTTTATAAACTAGCACTTAATTGAGCAGCAATAGTTTGTTTTTGTGAAAACAAACAATTTCTGTTCAATTAAGTGCTAGTTTATAAAATATGAATTAGTAAAAATAGACAAGAGCAAAAGCAAAGAACTCAAAGAAGTAATATAGGTATTAAAATAAATATAAGAAGTGAATACCAGAAATGTTACATGTTATGAAAATCATCATAAATATTTAAAAATTGATAACTGCAAAAACAATGGAGGTAAAACATTTATTTTGAGGAATCAATATTAACAGTATCATAGATGATGATGCTTTTAAGTTATTTTAATATTTGGAGAAAAATTTATGTCTGTGATCTGATAAAATGATATTAGAATATTATTCTAGAGATCTCAGTCCAAAATAAGTTTTTCCTCTAGTTATTATTTAATATTAAAATTAACATTATTTTATTTAATTTCAAATGCAAAAACACAATAGTTTTTTAGCAAGCATATTTTTAATAATACCAAAACAAACATTTTTACTCTTGCTACATATGCAGCTCCTTAAAGGAAATATTTTTATTTTTTAATGAAAACGCGCACAGTTTTTTGAATATCATGAATTTCTGAAAAGAATGTGTTTACTGACGAGGGTCTCAAAGCAAGGCTGAAAAGGTTTTAAAAAATAAAAATATTTCCTGTTAAGGAGCTGAATATGTAGCAAGATTATTGCTAAAGAACAGAAGTTTTTAACAAATGGCAAACATTTTTACACTTACCTATGAAATGATTTTGGTTAAAATGTGCTTGGATTAGTTGTACCAGATATAGAAGATATAACCCACAGATAAGGGTTGAAAATATTTCTGTTTTTGGTATTATTAAAAAATATTCCTGTTAAAGAGCTTTTTCCATTTCATTGCTATTTATTTTTTAATCATTGATGTCATTCACAATATAAATCTATTATAATTTTTGTTTCACAAATATCAATATTCAAGAAATAAAAATTATTCATGATACATCATTATATAATTCCCTTATACAAATGTTTCTGGCATATATATGTGATTTAGTTTCGAAATAGTATAATAAAAATTTGTTCATCATCTTATGCTTTTCCATAGTAGTTATTTTAATTTTTCAACAAAGTGTAATGAAAATAGAATTTAAATTAAATTGCTTTTTAATAGAACAAATATTAGAAAATAATTCTTAAGAAAATTAAAAAATAATAATAATAGAGAATTCATTATCTTATTAACTTAAATTTTATGTTGTATAGTTTATAAGAAATATTTGTAATTAATATTAGAATCAAATTTTTAATAAATATCTTAATAACATATTTAATCATAATACATTTGTCTGTTGTGTGTTATTAGCGATGTACGTTTTTTGTCTTAATACATGTCTGTTGTATGGATGCTGCTATTATTCTTTACTAATAAAAAAAATATATATTATATTTTTTTATTGTTAAAGAGTGCATATTATACATTTACTTTTTTATTGATAAAGAGGTAGGTGATTAAAAAATTTAGGGGTCGATAACTTAAATCACCCAATGGAATCAGCAAAAAGTTTAACAACATAAGCTTAGCATACTTGTAAACAAACATTCAATGCACAACTGATTTTATTTATTAGATTTACATCGTGCCTGAATTCTGCTTTTTACGGAATTGCCAAATGTGATACCATTCGATAGATCTCATCAAACTAACTTGAATTTGTCTATGATAAAATATATCCAATCAATGTTTAATATTTTCTAGCAAACAAATTCATTTATATAACTTTGCATTAATATATTAATCTCTTACTAATCATAGATTTGTCAATAGCAATTATAAATTCAAATAGTAGCACAAAAGAAATTATAGAAAAAGAATATTATGATATCGAAAGAAAAAAATATGTATGCTTAATAAATACATATAGATTACAGAATCAATAGAGCAACTATTAGATGTGGATGGATTCCGTATTACTACAATGAATAAAAACAAAGTTAGGATAAGGACAAGGTTTGTATATGAAACATTATGTTCAAAAGTCTCGTATAGTTTATGATTATAATTTAAAAAAAGTAAAAAAGGCTTTAATATATAGCCAATTTTCCAATTGATTTTATATTTATATAAAAAGTTTTATTATGGTCTTTTTATATGTACATATTTAATTCCATTTTTATTGTCTTTTTCTCCCTCATCCATATTTTCTATAAAAGTTTAGTCTTTCTGTCTTGAGATTTTGCCAATAATGATACTTTTTAGAATATAATCACCCACAGTTAATGGAGGGATAAATTATTATAATCTTTATTTCATGAAAAAAATAATAATAAGTACAATATAAATTCATTATTAGAAAAATTTTTTTATGTTTGATATTTTAAATTAGGATCTATCAATAATTTCAAATAGAATATTAAAATTAATGAAGCTATTAACTAACTTCATCAATTTTTATATGATTTTGATTAATGATATTCATTTGTTTTTGAGATAAAATAAATTGGGATAATTTTAGTTCTCATTTTATTTAAAAGCTGTTATTTAATACCTCATTGATTTTCTCATTTACTTATTATTATGGTAATTAATATACTTTAACACAAATAAAGTTTAATGTTAAATAGGGCATTTAAAAAGTTTGTGGCCTGTCATAGAAATAAATATTTAATAGGTCAAAAATGATTTTCATTTTTCTACATAATCCATCAATACAACTAAGAAAGCAGTGAGAGAGAGATCAGAGGAGATTGATTGAAGGGGAAGGTTATAGACATGAAAGAGATGAAAGATACATAAATAAGCTCAGATCATTATCTAGTGATTCTAGGATGAATCTGTTGAGGAGATAGTTTAAGAAGATTAGGTTAGGTTAGTGTAATTAAACTACCATATTGCACAAGGGATATACATTATCTGGAGGCAGCCATTTGTAGAGTTCATCTCAAGCTGGCCAACCCCCTTGATGGGATCAACCAGAAGGTTGAAGAATAGGGGTTCAATGGACCAAGTCTGGACCCCTCCTAAAAAACTAGAGGTGTAAGACCTGATTTGAATCCAGATCCTCCAGATTGGTAAACCACAACTCTACCATGTGGTCATCTGGCCAAGGATGTGAGAAGGACAAAAGAAATACAGATGCAAGTGAAAGTGTGAATTGAGAGATATATGAGGAAAGGCTAAGCTGAGTGGATGAGAATGCTTGCATTGCGGAGGGTGTGTGGATACACTTTAAGCAATGTGTAGTAAGTGTTGCAAGTAAAATGATTGGTGAAATGAGAATAGTAGGAAGGATAATGTATGGTTAAAAAATAAGGTGATACATGCTGTGGCTAAGAAGAAAGCATATTTAGGGTTATTATATGGAAGTGTAAGAGTAGCTGAATATAAGAAATGCAAGGAGTGTAAAAGATAGTGAAAGAGTAAAGAGAGGGTGATGAGAGAAAGAGGTGAAAAACTGAAGAATGATTTTGAAGGGAATAAAAGAATGTTCTGGAAATATATGAGAAATTTGAGAAGGGAACAAGATATGGTTGTATCTGGTATGAAAGATAACAATAGTAGAATACTGCAGAATGAATCTGGAGTGATTGATTAAATGAAGATATTTCCATGAGTTTTCCAAGCCCATTGAAGAAAGGGATGAAGGTGAAAGTGATGAAAACAGAATGAATATGAGCAAATCAGTGAAGAAGTGGTTATGCATGCAATTGGCAGATTGAAATATGGAAAGAGTCTGGCATGAATGCTGACATGTTAAAGTATGGTGGAAAGTCTATTGTTTAATGGATGTGATACCTGTGTAAACTGTGTTGGATGAAAGGTATAGTTTCAAATGACTTGAAGTAAATCTGTGATTGTCCCAATCTACAAGGGGAAGAATGAAAGGTAAATATAAGAATTATAAAGGTATAACTTTGCTGAGTGTAGTTGGGAAGGTATTTGGTAAGATTGTGATTGAGAGAATGATGAGGGTAACTGATGAGAGAGTATAGGATATGCAGTGTGGCTTCAGGAATGGAAGAGGATCAGATTTTTTTCAATACATATGATTATAGAGAAATATCTCAAGTGAAGAAGGTATTCTGTCCTTTTATCAATATTGAGAAAGCATATGAGAGAGTAAAGAGGAGTAATCTATGGAAAGTGCTGAAGAAGTATGATGTGACAACAGATATTTGAGACTGTGAAAATAATGTATCTGACAATTGAGAGTGAGAGTGAACCAAAGGCATGTCAGAGTAGTTTGCAAATTGAGGAAAAGGTGTACAAAAAGGATATATGTTGTTTCAATGTCTGTTTAATGCACACATGAATGTATATGTGACAGAAGCTGCTATAAATAAATTGGATGTGAGATTGGTGACAAGAGAATTTGCTATCTGTCATATGACAATGACACTGTTACTATCTCGGAGAAGTAAAACAAAGTCTGACGTCATTTATTGCATGATTAAATGAGGTATATAAGAATAAATGCTGGAAAAAGAAAGTGCTTGTATTTGAGAGGGTAAGGAGTGAAAAAAAGACATGAGATCAGATTGAAGGGGATGAATCTGATACAAATGAAGGAGTTTATGTACTTGGGAACAGTGCTGGATCTAGTTAGTGCGGGGCCGGATTGGAATATTTTTCGCGGAGCCCCCTCAAAATATGGCTTAACTTATATGTATAAATAAAATAAGTAACATTTATAAATAAAGACCCATTTTTGTCGGTTGGATTGGCTACGTGGGAACGCTTCGGCTTTCCACTCTGGAAAACCCTGGTTCAAATCTTGAGTCTCATCCCTTGAAAATACTTATCATGATCATGAAGTCGGGTCCTCCCGTCGTCCTTAGCCGGGATTAGCAATGAATCCACACCATATAGTCACAGACCGAATGCAATGGTTGTTCCTACACAGCATACAAATGCGATGTATTCTATATGCGAGAATTCTGCGTATACACTGCACCTGTTAATGAAAAATGCTCAGAATTATCACATATGGAGTACAGTCCATAGAATATTCCCAGGCCACATGTCGTCAACATCCATTATTGGCAAAAACCAATGAACAAAATCCATTTGTTCATGCGAGTCTCGCAATTTCAACTGTTGCATAATATGAATCTTGTAGGGGTACCAACATAAAATGGACCGAAGCATTTTTCAAACAGTGGACCAAAGAAAGGACAAATCATCTGCCACCACATGGGCACATGATTTGTCCTTTTTGGGATAAAGAATTTTGACTTCATACTGTACTGGCAGCCACATCAATAGTAACTTCGTCAAACGACGTCAATGGAAATCGGCCGTCGACCCCTGGTGCCACACCCAAATCTCCATTGTCTTCAAACTTTATAATTATGTTCTTTTATTTATTTTTAGACATGGGCCCTTTTCATATTCTTTTCAAATGACAATATTCTCTTAATGAAAATATGTTAGTTATTTTACCAGAATATTACTGCTATTCTGGTAAAATAACTAATAATGCACGGTCTTTCTTTTCCAAAAGCATGATGATAATCGCAGAATGGTTTGCTTGCAATGATCTACTGACAATTTATATCTAATGTGTAGTTTCGTAATTTGTATGCACTTTTATTTGGATAAATTTCACCTTGATGTGAAAATTTGAACAATTTTATTTTTTATCGAAAATAGCAACTTCGTGTCCTAATTAGCATATATTAGGTTTCAATATAACATATTGATTAGAACCCGCTCCAGAGCGATGTGATTAGAATCAATTAATTTATAACTACCTTGTACAAATCTGTATTCAAAATATTGTGATAGGGCTCAATGTAAAAAAGTAGTTGAGTGTGTGGACGTTTTCGATAATTGTAATCTTCTGTAACTTTCTTTATTATATTGTACCATTTATATGTTTCGCGAATATTGATAAACGATACATATATTTTAAATTATTTTTCTTAATACAATATTTAATTACATAAACTTTGACAAACATGGGGCCCCCTCAAGCGCGGGGTCCAATTGGGTGCAATCGGTGCAATCGGCTTAAATCCGGCACTGCTTGGGAAGTATGTTTGAGAGAAAGGATAAAATGAGAATTATGAGAAGAGCAAGTATTAGATCGAAAATTGTAGGTTCATTTGAGAAATATAGTAGGATTGTGAATCTGCCACAGAGTGCTAGAATAGTTGTGTAATAGAACATGCTGATTCAAACTTTGATGCATGAGAGTAAGCACTAGGTATAGTGTAAAACACATTAAACATTTGAGTGTAATGTAGATGAAATACTTGAAGAGTATGGCTGGAGTGGTGAGGCATGACAATGTTCCAAATGACTAAGTATGAAAAGCATTTACATGTAGTTCCCAACTTTATAAGTTAATTCGTTCCTTGAGTGCACTCGTAAAGTTAGAACTCATAAGCCAAGAATCAATTTCCTTATAGACATAATGTTAAAAATATTTCTTGTTTTAATACTTGGAAAATTCCATTGTTTGGTTTTCAAAAATGTAATTTGATCATAAAATTAAGTACATGTCAACAAAATAATAAGTTAGTTTAATATTAAATAATGATTTATTTATATAAAGAAATGAAACATGGCCCTTAAAATCAAGCAATTAATAAAGAAATTATTTATATTTGTTAAAGAATATTTATTCTTCATTATTATTAACAGATAAGTAGATGAGCTTTTATATCAGATATGGGCAGCCTTTCCTAGTTTGGGGGCCAAATCATTATTCTGTCTCTAAGTCAAGGGCCAGACCAAATTATTAAATAAATTAAAACAAGTTGCTACTTCATATTTGATTTATTTATAATATGCTTTGGTATAAAGCTCTACATAAATTTTATAATATAATGAACAATTTAAAAATTTAGTGTGAAGATTGGCCTTGTACTTGAACTACGAGATTATCAATATTGACATTGTTGTTAATTAAACGAACAGTCCTTTTTAGTATTAAAACATTTGATAAAGAGTAGCCAAATCATGGTGCTAAACATTAAAAATTAAAAAAATAAAATATAAATTTTCAAATTTTTTTTATAAATGCTAAAATTAATTATAAAGATTAAAATATTTTAATCTGATTACAGTACTGTTTTAAAAATTTTCCAATATAAATTATTGGTAATTGATTCATATCATTTTGGTTTGCAAAAGATTTCATAAGAATACTCTACTTTCATAGTGTAGGGGATACTTGTACTTCATATTTGAAAAAAATGTCAAACTTGGAATTTGTAAAGCAGGAACTGGTAAACCAAGAACTACTTATAGAATAAAAGGGAGTTTGGTTGCTGCAATATGTACAGTAATTCAGCTTTGTGATTAATTTGGTCACTGGAGTAAATGATTGAAAAACAATTAATGAACATGGGAATGGTAATTGTGGGAAAGGAAGGCAAAGGAAAGAATGAAGAGAACAAATGATTTAAGTGAACTCCTGAGGATGTATTAGTTTGATAGTATGAATAAGTGCATATATGAAGATGATGATGATGACAAAGTGTGTAGAGATAAGGATGTGTGATATTGTTTTATCAGTGGTATAATTGCATTAAGTACTACCCACTCTCTCATGAAGATATTGATTGATGATGATGATGAGATTACAGAGAAAATAATTGGGTCATTTGCACAAAGTTGGCAAAAAATAAAAAGCAAAAAATAAACTAAACAATGAAAAAGATTACATCAAATATATACTAATAATCTAAAATATGTTTAGTCAAATCTATATATGATAAAAGAATAACTTCAAAAATATGAATTAGTGAACTGTGTGTAATGATAAATTTTTGAGATCACTAGTGCTGGATACATGTATGATGAAATGAATGAAAAGACCATTATTTGGTAATGTCTAGAGTGAATCTTTGCTAAATAAAAGGAAAAAACAAAAGAAATAAAAGTTAGACAATTGCAAGTAGTGAAGATATGGATACAGAATGAGAGGATGTTGGAAAAATTAATTACATTAAATATATTCTGTATTTTCTTTCCTTCTACCATTTTCATTCATTGTATTTATCAATGTAATAAATGGAAAAGGATAAGAAAAAAAATTTTGGAATGTGCTTGAAACAGACGAAAAGAAATTATTTTATACAAAATACATTCTATTCTAAGTACAATTGTATATTTTATTTTTAAAATATAGCATTGCATTTAGAATAGGAAATATGAGAAAAAAATGTTTGGTGAAATGATATTAGATGAAAATAATTGTGAATGAAAATAAAGAAGCATATAAGAGAATATAAAAATAAAAAACAAAAATATTTTAAGAGTACAGAAAAAAAGAGACTGCTCTGAAGAATATAGTAAAAGAAAATATAAAATATTTAAGCAACACAGAAAATGCAAAATCAGTATTTATTTTAGAAATGTGTAAAAAGGCAGAACAATGAGCATGAAATAAAATGAATGGAATTTAGAAGATATTGTGACAAAATAATCTTGGATGAAATTGAAATTAGAGTATGATTAAAAGTATATTTCATAGAATTCAACAGAAATGACAAAGTGAATGAAATAAAAATTGAAGTGAATGTTAAATATATAAATGTTAATATAAGATTTGGGAAAAGAGAAGTTGTAAAAACAATAAGAATGTTGTTAAATGAAAAAGTGTAGATATGAATTGACTACGATGATAAATAGTGATAGTGAAAATGATAGTTCTATAGGAGAAATATAAATTAATTTCATAAATTCTTTAAAGAAAGAATATAGTCTCACAAGTAAGCCATCAATAAGTGTAACTGAAATACATGAATAAATATTAAAGCTAAAAACAATTATTTTGTAAATTATTAATAATGTCATATGATTTAACAAAGATAGATGAATAAGTATTTTTCATTTGCTTATGTATTGCTTTAATATATAAATGTCATATATCAGTATATTATATCATTGTGTGTTTACTTAATGATAGGCAATTAGTTGTTAATCAATTTTTTAAACTAATTATATAAATTACATGAAAATATTGATTAG
Organism: Olivierus martensii; assembly: GCA_000484575.1. Classification (NCBI taxonomy): domain Eukaryota; kingdom Metazoa; phylum Arthropoda; class Arachnida; order Scorpiones; family Buthidae; genus Olivierus; species Olivierus martensii. Next base: position 57,434 of record AYEL01077181.1, read on the forward strand.
TTTTATATTGTAAATGATGTATTAATTAAATTAAAAATGCCAGATGATATAAATCTGAAAATTAATATTTTTAAACAAGTTATAGGAAATTTTTAAGTTTTTTTTATTTTCATTGTTTTTTTTACAGTTTTTTTATATTCACTGTTTGAAGAAACAAAGTAACTCAGTAAACAAAAACAGTATTTCACTTTTAAATGTTGTATTAGCATACATATATCTTCTCAAAGCTCTACTTTAAGTTAACTAAAGCTGTAACAAAAAGCTTTTAGCAGAAAAATAAGATTTAATTCTCATTTTTTCTGCTAAAAGTGCATCATTTTTGTTGTTATTGTTGATGGGTTTTAGTACAATAGAAGTTATGAATATTATTTATAATTAAAACTGTTTCCTATGCTTTTCTTAGGGTCTTTTATACATCCTATGCAAAGTTACTTTAACATATCAATTATTAAATCCTTGTTCATAGATCCAAATTATTTTCTTTGGGATTTTCTTTATAATTGTTGTAAAACATAACTTCTTTCTTAAATAAAAATCTAAATAATGTCATTTTGTTCTATTTGCACAGATTTTCTGGAAATAAAATATAACACAATGAAGAATAAAATTTCCTTTGAGTAAAATTAAATTTTGATTTAGTGTTTATACAGAATGTCTTTTGATTATCTATGATAATCAAGTGTAAAAAAACTAATGCATAATTTCTTCCCACTTCTTATTCAATGTAAATAATTCAGCTCAATTATTAAAAGTGGGAAATAAATTTATTAAACTTGAAGATCTTTCTGCTTTATTAAGCCATATAAATTTATTAAACTTGAAGATCTTTCTGCTTTCATTTATTTAAAAAGATCTTCAAGTTTAATAAATTTATTTTCCACTTTTAATAATTGAGCTGAATTATTTATAGTGTAAAAAAACTTTCATTAAATAAGGCTTCTGATCTTATATAGCTAAATATGAAAGAAACTGGTAAAAATATTTTCTTGAAATAGTTTATAATGGATATGAAACATTATAAGAATGAAAATATAATAGTGAAATTATATGAGAAATTATGCACAAAGAAAAATTCTTATACAATAGAAATATGTACTAAATGTATATTTATTCATATATAAAAATAAAAAAATTACCAGTATTTATTCTGCTGCTTAAAATAAAGTACAGTTGAGAACCAAAAATCCAAAATGCTTTTAATATTGATATGGCTTTTTAATTATCCAGTTTATTAAATGTATATTATGTTCATACAGCTGCATCCATCCAATATATAGTAGTTATTATAACGTATTTATATAAAGTATGTATCATATATTTTAACATTTGTATGGTTCATATAATATAAATTAATAATGTATATTTGTATAAAAATTAGGAATATGTTAAAAATAATTTACAGTAATAAATTTCACAAGATATTTACTGGTAATATAAAATACAAAATAATGATTTTTAATTCTATAAAATTGCTCAGTTTACTCCAGTATTTTGATCTAATTCAACAGACTGGCAGCTTTTTACTTCACAATAAATTGCTAAGTTAAAAAAAAAACAAATAAAAAATTAGATATTAGATATGATATATTTGAAAGTTAAGAATGTAACAAAAATTCATTTTTTGTTCAGTTTGTTCATTCTAAATTGATTGAGGTAAAGATAATTAAGTTTTGATTTATCTGAAATAATTATGGAGAACTTAAGTTTTTTATATTTCCTTATAAGAAAGAATTCTATTATCTATAGCTTCTACTCTCAAATCCAACAAAGGTCAAAATTGTTTAAATCTGATATAAATTTCATTTGAAAATAACAATAAAATATTTTAAAAATTGTGGTAACTTGAATCCATTGTAATTAATATATTTCATTGTTTTCAGAATTAGTACACAAACTGCAAAACAAAAATGCAATATAATACCATAAAGAAAATAAAACCAAAAATGCCTGATAAACTACATTACGAGAAAAATACTTATCTTTATGTTAACTTATGTAAATCATATATTACTATATTTATTAGGGAATTCTTAGTTTATAAATTATTGGAACAAAGATCAGAAATATTCATTCATCTTCTGTAAGCTTTATAGAATTTTATATGAAAAAATATTTTATAGGAAAAAATATACATACTCTACATATATATACTATTTGAAATTTAACATTTTCCAAATGAATATTTATAGACAAGATAATTAAAAAAAAAAAAAGAAGCTTTTACAATTCTAAATTTGAATATTCTAGTTTCAGATAACTGCATGATAAACCTTACAACACAACCCTGTAACACTATGACCTAATTACAAAACTAGAACTGTCTTTGATGCTAAAATCATTAAATGTAAAGCATTTATCATTTTCATTATAAGCTACAATATAAACTTTGGATATTATATCAATAATTAATTTTTAGAAATTAAAATATTTAAACCAACTAAAAGTTCAAGTGAATATTTTAATAATTAGGTCATCTAACAACAGAGCTTTGCTTGCCTAAAATTTTAGAAAAATAATGATCTCCATGCACTGTATACTATATTATTATTATTATTATTAAATTATTAATAATTCAACAGTATAAAACTATGATAGAAAAGGCAGCTACCTTCAGTCCTATCAGTTTGGGAATATAATTTTATTTATTTACTGTCATATATTCTGATGAATGAACAGTAGAGCTTTGCTTGCCTAAAATTTTAGAGAAATAATGATCTCCATGCACTGTATACTATATTATTATTATTATTAAATTATTAATAATTCAAACAGTATAAAACTATGATAGAACTGAAGGTAGCTGCCTTTTCTATCAGTTTGGGAATATAATTTTATTTATTTACTGTCATATATTCTGATGAATGAACAGAATTGTAATATCATTGTTATAATTGTATTTTCATCCCACAATTATTATAATAAAAATGAATATTTATTTGAATAATCAATGGATCTGGTAGCATTTGAGCATTGCTTTTTTCTAAACAACTGTAGATAAAATGGTGAGCCTTATTGAATATGAAGTTCAATGTGGTATGTATGACTCTCATCATTTTAAAGTGATTCAATAACAATATAATCATAGATGGATCTGGATCTTTTTTCTAAACAACTGTAGATGAAATGGTGAGCCTTATTGAATATGAAGTTCAATGTGGTCTGTATGACTCTCATCATTTTAAAGTGATTCAATAACAATATAATCATAGATGGATCTGGACTTATGAAAATTTATTGTAAGTTTAAAAGACATATGCTAAATAATATCTGCTACTGCTTTAATTTAATTATGCATTCAAAGACTTTAAAATTTTGTATATAATTTTTTAAATTTTATATGATAAAGTTTTAGAAATATATAAATTATTCCATATTATTTTAAAAGGAAAGAACAATCCAATTGACAATCATGGGTAGAATCTCAAATTCACTTATTTGCCTCTGAACTGAAATTTTGATATTTATATTTATTTATATAATTGATAAAATATATTTATTAGTAAATAAATATTATATATCTTGCATATAAAATATTATAAGCCAGAAGTAATTAATTGATAAAATTGTAAAAAGTTGATTAGACATTTTAATGAGCTCTCTAGAAAGAAATTTATACATTAACTTTTGCTTATTTATTTTATAATAGTTTGTTATAAAATAAAATTCTAATCTTAGAATTTTTCATTTTCATCTTTATTCTCAAATATAATCTTTATTTTTGTTGTGAATTAGTCATTTCTGCTAGTAACCTTTCAAACTAGAACACAATATATATTTTTATAAGTAATTTTATTAATTATAATCTTTAAATAAAATATAATGTTTGATTCTTTAAAACTTTCACTTGTGAAATTTGATGCTCCATTAAATTTAAGAAAATTTCTTATAAGTTCTAAAATATTGATATATGCTGTAGGAAATTTATGTAACATAATTAAATTTCTCTACCAAGATTTAGTATAACACTGTGCTTTGTTTTAACAAAATATAAATTTTGGAGATTCATTTTAATAGATTTTGGCTAACTAACACAAAAATACTTTTAGCATATTTCTTAACATATTCAATTTATTTTAACAATAATAAATAGATTATATTACAAAATTCCAGTACGTTGCTTTTTGCTAATATGATATTTTTACAGCTCTATAAGCAGGAGTATTAATATACTTTATTACATTCAAATTTTATATTACACACTTTTTTATTGGTTTAATCCGAAGTGCTTTCGGCATATTCATAGCCCTCTTCAGCAATACAAACTTTAACTAGTTATAGAACATCAAATAATATAAGAATATAGGAATCCTTAAATTCTATAT
>AYEL01077182.1:0-35789 GCA_000484575.1 Olivierus martensii
AAAATGGTAATTATTAATTATTATTATTATTATTATTATTAAATTAATTAATACAACTAAATTATTATAAATGTTTAAATTTTAACTGAAAAATCAAATTGATTAGGCTAATATTGATTGAAATTGATTCTGTTTTGGATACATACTTCTTTTAAATACAATAAATTAAAAATTAATTAAAAGATTAATTAATTTTTAATTTAAAAATTAATTAAAAGAGATCTCTATCCTTTGTAGGATTTCCATCTTCGGCTCTTAAAATATATTTTTATACTTTTTTCATAACTCTTAATTGGGGTTGATTTCTACACTGTCATAGCAATCCACGGTTAAGTTAATCAAATAATCAATACCTATAATCATTTCAATATTGCCTAATAAGTTGCTATTTCTTTTTAAATAGCCTTTCATAATAAAACATGCTATTGATTCGATTTCTGTTGGCAGTGGAAAATAATAATGAAGTTTTATGTATCTTTATAATTTTCCATCTAATTCATTCATTCTGAGCAAAAATCAATCTTTTTCAAAATTTCTTCCAATTTGTTTCTGCATTTAATAACTTTGCATTATTGCTTGATATAAAATTAAATCTATATTTCAAGGAGTGTGAAATACAGTATTATCTCCTTGGTGGGAATTTGCTACTGTTATAATAAATAATTTTTGAAATACGAAATGAATATTAGTGTTCAGTTTTTGTAAGAAGTGCATATAATACTCAAATGAAAAATTTAAATAAATGAATAATTCGAAAATGAGAGAGATGCAGATGAAGGAATAATCAGAAAAATTCAATTTTTCTCATCTATGTTTTGGAATTAGATTAATATTTTAGAATAAATGAAAAATTTTTTAAAAATTATAAAAATTATTTATGTTCATTAGAATAAAATAGCAATATTAGACATATATTGCTAAAATGATAATCAGTGAAAATTAAATATTTATCATCATTAAAATTTTAAGATCGGGGCCCTGCTTTAATAAGAACAAAATATATATTTTTGTTACAGTTTATAACACAGTTTATTGTTTGTTCAAAAACACAACATATTTAATTAGTATGGAAAAAACTATCAATAGTGCTTTGTGCATTCCATTTTTATTTTTTATAATTTCTATCGCAAAGCAGTGTTCGATGTCGTTTAATTGAGAATTTCTACCTCAAAGCAGTGTTCGATGTCGTTTAATTAAGACAACAATTTTTTATTATTTTCTATTGTTGATGCCAGTAAATTTCTATGGCAAAGCAGTGTTCAATAGTGTTTAATTGAGACAACAATTTTTCGTTATTTTCTATTGTTGATGCCAGTTGTTTTAATTCTTCAACATTTGCTTAAGGTTGCGATTTCTGTTGTTCCTCCATTTAGCCAGAATTTCTTTTTGAGACAATATTTTGTGGATTGTGTTTTCCCCCAGTTAAATTTTTCTACTAATGCTCATTGCGAAAGACCTTTCTTACTGTCTTCAATCATTCTTATTCGCTAATCTAAATTCAAGGCATTAACTTTCCGTTAACCAATGGTTTAGCCATGTTTCAACATCCAAAGTGCAGTGATAACATCACACATGCATGAGACTATATTTGATTAATATGCTTGCGTAGAATACAAACATCTGATCCCAGTGGCTGGTGTGACGCCCATGGGGGGTAGGCACTGTTAAAATTGTCAGGATTTCACTGAATCGTCGCGTTTGGTGCGCGGATCCATGACGCCGAGGTCTGGGATAAGGAATTGATTCCTCCCTCGTTGGCGTTTCCACCTTGTCGTGGTGAGGGAGCTTGCGTGTTCCAAGGATCCTGAGAGCTATGCTGGCAGTAGCTTTGCTACTGGTAGGGTCTCCCATGCCAGACAGGTTGAAGGTAAGGGACCAGACTAAGAGAACGCCCTACCCAAACTAAGGTGTAAGGCATCGTGCTGAGAGTTGAGTGGCACTGGGGTAGTAAAAGATGCAGTGTTGCTAACGATCCCTTCAGGGCACCTGGCGAAACCCTGTCATAGTTAACCTTCCACCCATATTGGAGGATAACCGGGCGGTGACTTACTGTGTTTCCTCCAGTTTGTCTTTTTGAATGGAAAAAGATTCAAAAATTTTTAAAACTGTCTGGGGAGACTGCTTCTCCTCCCTATTGCGGGGAAGGTGGTCCTGGTGCCTCATCTGAGGGTACAGGGATCACTGATGTGCCCCAGGGTGGTGGGACGGTGGAGCAGGCTCCTGGAGTCACTATTGCCTCCGGGAGTAAACCTAGTCTGCAAAGGACGCATTTGTCTGGAGCGGCTAGGCGAAAGCGGAGGAGGGCTAAGAGGGAAGCTGCTGGCGTCGGTGGCTCTCAGCTACCGCATGGCACTTCCCAATTAGCTTCTTTGTCTGATTCTCCTGCTGGTACCTCTGGTGCTGGCAAGAGGACTAGATCTGTGTTGTCTACCCCCTCTTCTGAGGAGGTTAAGCCTACTAAGCAGTCCCAGGGCTTTCGGCCCGGATCTTATACGGAAGCTGTGACTTCTCTTCGGTTAGCCATCATTAAGGAGGGTTATCCGGACTGCAAGATGGTGGCTGCTGAGGTGGATCTCATTTTGGATAGGATCCTGAGTGGTGTGGATGGAATCCCTTCTGGGGAAACCTTTCCACTGCTTAAGAGTTATACCGTAGACAACGGTGCACTCATTTATACTTGTATAAATGAGTTCACCTGTCAGTGGCTTACCCGGCTTTTGGATGGGTGTATTCTTGGGCAAGCGATTCATTTAAGAGTTATTCCTGCGATGAACCTTCCCAAGCCTGTGAAGATGGCTTATCGTACTGCAGACACACATACACAGGTTGTGCGCCAACTTTTCGTACGACTCCAAGTATTCAATCCAGGGTTCAAGACTGAAAACTGGAGGGTCTTGGGTCGTAGTAGGGATGCTAAAGGACAGCGTTTAATTCTGATGGTAGATCTTGCTTCGGCAAAGGCCATCAAGGCAGCCAATTTTAAGGCTTTTACAGAGTGAGGGAGGGGTTAATTTTTTTAAGATCAGATTTGTTTATTTTTTGGGGGGTATTGTTTTCTACTTAGGACTTTTCCAGACTTGGAATTGGGTCCTTTCAGATCCCAATTCCAAGTCTGGGAGATCAATAGCTTTGGTGATTGCTCCTGAAAAGGGGCATGAACGTCGGGCTCACTGATAAGGATCAGGTCTCCAGGGGTACCACTAGTCCTTCCGACGCCAGAACAATATATCTATATAATGGGAAGAAACAGTTACATTGTGTTGTTTAAATTATTTGCTATTTCTTTTGCTATAAAAAAAAGTAATGCTTACATAGTAAGTAGCACATGCAAATTTTGTATTGTATTGATATTTATCATTATCTTCACAAAACTCATAAAAATAGTGATATAATAATAGTACATAATATATGAAGGAAAAAAATGAAATAATGTGTTATCTGTGTATTATTTCTACATTTAAATAAACAGTAAAAATTTTATATTATACTTTCTAAGATGTATGTTGTTATAAGAAAAAAAAATCTATATTTATACAATATTTTTGTAATATTTTTTTTAAACATAATAATATAATCTTTTTTATTAATGTCAAATGTTTTTTAAACTGATCCAGTAAAGAAAGCTTCATAGCATAAAGCATGATACCATAATATTAATTAGTAATTGTACTGATCTCTGAGATGAGAATCTCAAGTTTTATAAGAAAATTTCATTCAGGTTTCTCAAGAATTTTTAATTACTATTATTTCGAGATTCCTGATTCTCGAGAAAAATTCTTATAAATCTCGAGAATTAAAAAAATTCTGCGAATTCATATCCTAAAAATTTCATAGCAATATATTAATTATTTTGGCCCTGCGACATCTTCAAGTCAGTAAACTAAGCGAATAAATTATATGGTTTATCAATTATCATCTACTAACTTTATATTTCAAAAGAAAAATTATCTGAATTTAATCACAAAATAATACTTAAAATAAGCATGTAAACCTAAAATAATACATAAATCAAGAAATTGTACAAAACTCATTTCTATTATTGTAGACCTATCATATTATGCCATAGGCAGATTTTTGATGACATTTACATAATAAAGTCAAAACAAATATCTGGTTTTTACTCATTCAGTAGTTCACCAGAGTAACAATTACGTCTAATGACGTATATGATAAATAGAAATACATGTAGTGTGATCGGATGTAATGTTTCAGAGAATATGAGTGAATAGCTAGCCCACAATCATTCCCAAAAGCTCCCATCTTCACTCAATGGTCACAATTATAGAGGTCTCATAGAAAATTACTTAGCCAAAATAGAAGGATCCTAAATCTTTTCTAAGAGATGGATTTGTTAGTCTAGGACAGTGGTTCCCAACCTTTTTTTGGCCATGCCCCACCTAAGCATCTCTAAAATCCTGATGTCCCCATCACATAATTTTTATTATTCAAAAAGTGAACTACTATTCACATGGAGGAAACCTAAAAGGCCATTAACTTGGTCTAAGCAAACTTCCAAAGAACATGGCATCCATGAAAGAGAAAAATAAAAGAACGAAAAGACAGTTGAAGTACTGAGGATGAAATCACTAAGAAATTGTTTAAAAAATAATAATAATATGAAGTGATATGAAATAACAACAAATAAAGTTTCAAACTGCCGTGTACATTCTGATTTTAATTTAAAAAATGTACATGTCATAATATGTATTTATATATTGTATATGAGGCCCCTAGAACAATATGAAATGCAAAAAATTCATTGTTAATAACTCATTCTCGAATTGCCCCCCTTGTGGAGCATGCACCCCACGTTGGGAACCACTGGTTAGTATTTCTAGATAGTCAAATATAGTGATATGTAAAAAATAAGCAGTGGTATAGACTAAAAACTTATATAGATCCACATAAGTTTGGGCATAAAAATTCTATTTCTGAAATTTTTATATCCAAACACGAACTTGTTTAGCAGATAAATGAATAGACTGTGTGTATTGAATAAGTTATTTTAATAAAAATTCACTAATTATAAAACAAATATGATTATTTTTTTTCAATATAATTGAAATGTGATCTATTTTTTCAATATAATTAAAATATTAAATAAAAAAACAAATATAAAACAACCCAATATTATTTATTTTCATTTTCCACAATTTTTTCTGTCTCATTTTGTTTTTTCCTTATTAAAAACAGGTATTTTTTAACTAAACTTTTTTATTGAAATCTTAAGATTCTCGAGAATTTTTGAAAGGGAATCTCGAATCTTGAGAAAGCAAAGAGTTCGAGAAAACACAATCACTAGTATTGATATTGCAAAATGATAGAGCTTATGCTGAAAATTTCATATTATAATATGACATTTATTCCAGAAATTTGAGTATAAGATAACTTATTTTTTTATTTTAGATTTACAAAAAATATAATTCAAATTATACTCAAAGTTATCAAAAATATGTAAAATTTGAGTATAAGATAACTTATTTTTTTATTGTTGATTTCCTTTTAAAATCATCATATTTGTGCTAAAATGGTATTTTATTTTAGATTTACAAAAAATATAATTCAAATTATACTCAAAGTTATCAAAAATATGTACATTCATATTTACTTACTTTTACTTACTTATATTCCAGCACGAAATGCAGTTGAGTAATATTAACTATGACCTCATAGTTAATATTACTCAACTGCATTTCGATCTGGATTATAAGTAAGTTTATAGAGTTTAAGCAGGTTAGTAAGTAATGTACATTCATATTTTGTGCATATATATATGTGCATACAAATATGTAATTTATTACAAATTATAAACAATATTTTTAAAATAAACTAAATGAGATTAGCAATGTTGGTTGAAAATGTTACCATGTAGTTTTATATTAGTGTTTCTCAACCTGCAGTTCAATGATTACTGATGATCCCTGGGCTTGGCCTTTTTCCCTTGTAATTCATACTGTTTGCTAACTAAATGATTCATGATTGAAGAAAGACTGAGAACTACTGTTCTATGTAATTTGTTGTATTAAATTTTCTTTTCTTATTAGTCACTGCAGCATGATATATACTAGTTTTACTCCTTGAGTGCCTTTGATGTCTATATGTGTCACAGAAGTGGAAAGTGGAACAAAAAACAATTAAAAAACAAGTTAAAAAATTCAATACTAATTTTATTAATCCAATTTTGCAAATTGGTTTTTTTTGTGTGTATTCATTGAAAATATGCCCTTTTGACAGTGGTTCATTAATTTTTTCAATTGCCAAAATATTTTTTTAAGTTACATTTAAACAAACATTGTTTATATTTTTACAGCTTGATAGAATTTGGATGTTTTTATCCCATCCTATCACTTTATAAAATTATCAAATTTTATCCAATTATGTGATTCAATAAATGATATTTTTGAAATTAAAAAAAAAATTGCATTTTTCATAAAATGAGATATAAAATGCTGAAAATTAAAAAATGTCACAGATGATAGAAAAATATTGGTCAATTTTATTAAAATAAACTAAAATATATCTTAATCATTCATGGTTTGTTTTAATTTCACCAAAATTTTTTGAGAAATCACAAAAAACAAAACATAAATACCCTCAGGCCATTTAAAAGGGTGTATCATTTTTATTACTTTACCTCAGCCACTCATTTTCTGGGACATTGCAGCCATTCCTACTTTGCACATCAGTGTGTGGTATTGGGTGCTGTGCTATAATAAGCCATCTCTGGTCCAATTAAAGGAACATAAAATTTATTATAGTTGTTTATGTATGAAATGATGCCATTTTCATATATGTTAGGATTTTTTGATATAATAAAAAAATTTATAAAAGGTATTGCTAAAAATTGTGTAATAAAGTAAAACAAGTTAATAAATATGAAATATTAATAAAAATGATAATATTTCAATGAAATCATGTAAATTTTTAATAATTATATGATGTAACTCCATTCAACAAGTTATTGTAACTCCATTTTTTATAAATAATTTCTGAAAATTTTGGCTGAATTTCTTCACTCGTGGCTCATTTGTTCAGAGGACTTGTTTATATTTAAAAATATCAATTATTTCATTGGATGGTTAAAATTCATATAAAAAAAATCATGTTTTCATTGGTCTCATATACATAATGAATAGTTGCAAAAAAAAAATGCTTATATTGGTAGAAAGAGAACAAAAATGTATTAATATTAAAAAAATTCAAAAGATTTCGAAGAAAATTAAACAAGATTTCATAATTTTTATTTTTTATTTGCATATTATTTAGTTTTAATTTCAAAAAATGACCAGCACTCGAGATTAAAAATTATTATTAATTTGATTTAGTTCTTTAATTATAAAATTAAGTTATACTGACAATTAAATTTTGATAATTATATTATAAAATAAAATAGTTTTATATATAATGTTATAGGTGATAAAATTTAATTCCTCAAGATCAGTTCAAGAACAAATATCCAGAGATGATATCTATTCTATGTATAAGCCATCTCCTAATAAAGAAGAATTTCAAATCAGAAAAACAGGATCTCCTAATAAGGAAGTAAGAGAAAAAATAGATATCTAAACTTATTTATAAATATATATGCTTTTTTTTTAATTTATTACTATTTTATTTTTTATTTGTATAAAATAATATTAAATCAAAATCATTTCACTATATTAGAAAATGATAAGTACTGTAATAATTTAAATTTTGGTTCTAAAGAAACAATAAACATAACACACACACAGATACTTATATAGTCAGTAAAACTTTGTTAATTCAAAGTTATTGGGATCAATAAAAAAATCTTACTCTGAATTTTAAATTTTGATTTATATAAGTTTTTCAAAAGGCTTACCTATTAAAGTAGATAAATCCTTATATTTTTTAATTCATAATAACATATCTTACTTCTTACATATAGTGTACAAATTAACAATTACACTTTAACCCCAATATATAAGATTTAAGTGTTCCTGGAAAATGCTCATAAATCAGATTCTAATGAATTAAGATTTGAATTGCATTAATTTTCATTAAAAAAATTACAGTGTATTCTGAAATGTCAGCCATTTTTCACTGAAATATGTTGAAGTACTGTCTAATTAAATAAATGAAAACAAAATACCGTATATACTCGAATATAAGCCGACCCCTGACTTCAAAGTTTGAAAATTGGTAAAAATGCATAACCCGTGTATAAGCCTACCCCCAGATTTTAGTACTTAAAATTCGATAAAAGTTTGAAAACGATAAATTACATGATTTTTAGTTACCGATATATTAATGCAATTTGCCAAAATAAATATTTTATTGAAACTTTTAAATGATGATGCTTTACTGCAAGAAGTGCTGTTGATATTTTAATATATTTAAGAAAAAGAGTTAAAGCAGTTTAAATAGTAAAGTTATACTATATTTTAATATTTAATGGCGGAAGGACACACTATTGTGTGCTATGCATCAGACGACATCAATTCGTCACTCTGAGATGGCAGTGACGTTGTGAGGAAGTTAACTTTGACCTGTCCTATTTTATTTTATTATGCACTATTATTTAGCGTTATTTTCTTAATATCTAACGTATTATACTTTAGTTTACGAGTTAACTTACTTCCACCTTACGTATTAATTTTTTAGTTTTTTTGAGTTAACTTACCGCCTTCTCTGTCATCATTAGCAATCACATGATACAGAATCGGGAACCATCCTCTGGAAGAGCTGTCCCGGGTAATGACATCATCATCTAATCTAACTAATTTTACCAGTCCAATATGAGAATGTAAGAATGATCTCGTATTGATGTTTTGTCTGTACATAATTCAATTGTAAACAGGATGACATGAATTGACTACTCTGTAAACTAATAACTTTAAACTTGTTACATATAAGTATGTAAATGAAGCATCACAGGACTAAGTCACCCATATAAAAGCTGACGCAATAGATGACTCCAACAAGGTGTTGTTTGATAACGAGAGGTGTTGTATCAACGTAAGTTGGCGAAGTGACATTTGAGTTTCTTGTAAAGATCGACGATTGTTTGAAATTTGTATCAGTGGTGGTGGTAGAGTTAAGTAATATTTAAGGTTCTTTTGTTGTGAATAGTTGATTGTTGATAAATGAGTTGGATTAAACCAGTTTTGTTGCTTAATTTATTGTTGCTTTATTATAGTTCCAATAAAGCATTTATTAACACTTTTGTACATGTTTCAAGTCTAATAAATTTATATTTTTTATTATTTAACTTGTTTTGAGAATTTATTCAATTTATTAGCGTAAATTTCTAACATCGTCTTGTTGTTTTCAATCTAACACTTATTCGTTACTTCTAGTTGTAAGTTCCTGTTTCCGGTTTCGTTTTTGCTGGTAAACGTTAGTAGTTGTTAGATTGTTTTGAAGCTAATTACTTTTAAGTTAGAATTTAGTTTAATATCTGAGCTCAGGCCGAACTCTGGAAATTGCAGAGTCGTTAGCCGTTAGGATTAATTAGAATTAGTATTATTGATATTTGTTCAAATCCACGACTTTGCAACATCATTTTGAGACATCACTGCCATTTCAAAGTGGAACAAATTATAGATAAATTTTTTTGTAGTAGGGGCCCAAATAATATTTTGCAGGGGGGCCAAAAATTTTAAGTTCCATCACTGGAGCTATAATTTTAAAATATTCTTTAGAAATAAAATTTTACCTGGAATTTTGATCGTGACATCCGAACATGATGCTTTAAATTCTGTATCATTATATTTGGGTATAGTACTTTCTACATAATCAATTACTGTAGTATGATTTTGCAATTGATTAAATCTGATTGACTAATAATATTTAATGAACAAGCATTAAATTCTCTTGTACTTTGTACAGCATTTATTAATGATATTTCAATAGAATCGTCTATAATTTCATCTCGCAATAAAGCTAACAAGATTCTTTATTTCTTGTCAGTCATTTTTATGTGTACAAGACATTCAGTTAGACAGCATGAGCTGTTTAAACGATGACATTTGCTAGGTAAGCACTTGATCAAATGGAAGTTCTCTATATGAACTTTTATTAGTTATTAGTATAATTATTAGTTATGTTATTGTAATGTTTTTATGTTTATTCTTTATATATTTATTTTGTTTAATTTAATGTCAGTAATTGTTTGCACTCAAAATTTCTAAATGTAATTTAAAAAAAAAAACACTATGTTAATAATATTTGAATTGGGAAGTAGTTGTCATGACGACTGAGTATTCCTTTTGTTTTGAACCACATTTGAATAATCCAAAACAACACTTTACCACTTACTCCATCACCTTGATTTTCATACAAAGAGTGTCAATGTAACTATTGCATATGCAAATCGAAACTTTGTCGTAAGATTTAAATATAAATATTGTTTATTGTTTAACCCAACGATGGTGCAACTGCTGAAAGCATTTGTGAGAATTTCTTTAATAAATTTTCTTACTTAACTGCTAATAGTGCTGATTTTTTCGATATAGAAAATTAACCGAAAACAATATTCACAATCTCTTTGCATGTTTTTTGACTGTTAAAGAACTTTTGAGTATTTTTTTGGTTTGTGTTTTGTGCAGTCTTGAACTTTTGTTGGAAAAATTAATATAATTGATTAAATATAACTTTTTTTTAATGAATAAAACATTTTTAATACAACCAAAATTATTTATATTACAACCCAATAAATTGATCTATATTATACATTATGGGAAATTCGTGCATAATTTCCCAAAAACCACTTAATAAAGATCTTAAGAAAGAATTAAATTATATTTAAAACACTTCAGAAGTTAATATTTGTAATATATTTTATTTTTGTAGATCAGGGGTCGGCAAACTGCGCCTCTTTGGGTACGTACATGTGGCTCTGAAGTAAAATTGAAGATGAAAATAAAACTATTATAATTTCTTTTATAAAATATTTAAATAATTTTATTCACATAATTGTGATTTCATTCATTTTATAGCTTTCGCAAAACTTCGAGGTACTAAAATGCGTGAAGCGTGACTTTAGGGAGGAGAAAGCGAGTAAGGAGAGGTTATACAGAGGGAATGGAGAGTTGATTGAGCACATGATAAGCAGGGAGTCGACCAAAGTGACTAATAATGCTAATACATGAGCGCATGGGTGCCCAATGTTGGCCAGTAGCATCAAGGATGTTTTAGTAGTATCGATGGCCAATATAGACCATGGCAGAGTCCAAAGACAACGAGCCTTGCCAAGTAGAGAGCTCCATGTAAAAATATATTTATGGATCTCGAATAATTTTTAAATTGTTGTGAGGAATTTATTAGAAGAATTAGAAATTTATTAGAAGAATATATTATAAGAAATAATTTTTAAATTGTTGGCTCTTCGGTCTCAAAAGTTTGCCGACCCCTGTTCTAGATTAATGAGCAAATGTTATTGACGTGGAATCACTAACATTTAAATATTTAAAAAAAATTTTAAATTAAATTTAGAATACAGTGGTACCTCAGTATACGTCTGCTTTGGAATAAGTTCAATTTTGTATACATCCTGAGAAGTACTACTCTCCTGTTTGGATATGAAAAATTTTGCTTGGAATATGACCAACTCGCACACTAGAACTTGTATGAGTCTACTGTGTGTTTTCTTGAAAAAATACATTCCTTATATAAAAGTTATAATAAATAATAGCATTATCTGGAATGATCAGAAAATGTCATATATCTGAAACATCCTGAGAAGACAAAAGCAAAGTTCTTTGGACAGATTTTTAGTAAAGGTCAAACCTGGTGAGCCTCAACAAGATCCAAGTAGAGAAAAGAGACAGAAAATAGAAAGAGAAAAAATAATAAAATTTCAGATTCCTGAAGTTTTATTGGAAGTGGACTCTCTCCTTCTAAACAATAACATCTCCTCCTTTTTCAGCACCATTCCAGTAGACCTTCGACTCTTCTCAACAAGGTAGTGAAGTTAAATTTTCATTTATTTCATCCACTGTAATTGCTTTTGTATTTATATATTCTAGTATTAATCAATATTTAAATTATTTTATATAACCCCATCAATGTATAATATGCCAATAACTATAGGACTTTTTTCATGGGAACGGATTAATCATTTTCCCTTTATTTCTTATGGGAAAAATTCATTTATATCCATCCTGTTTGGTATAAGTCCAAGGATCTAGATCGGGTTAAGGACGTATACTAAGATACCACTGTATATAAAAAAATACCTAAATTAGAATCACAAAATAAAATATTTCAATTTACCTTTAACTGAAGTTATTTCAATTTTGATGCAATTCTAAAATAAAATATTTTTATGTATTAAAAAATTATTATTCAATATTATACTAATATAATATAATATATTCCATATTCTGGATATATCCATATATAATATTATTTCCATATTCATATATATAGTATATTATTATTCAATATTATACTATATTATATTCCATATTCTGATTGCAATTAAATTGAAGTTTAATTGCAATCAGAATATTATATATGGAATATAAAATTAACAGATGAATGAAAAATTATTTGAATTATAACTACACTCAAAAACTAGCACAAGACTGCAGAAATTACTTTATTTTGACAAACGTTTTCAACCCTCCTTCGGGGTCATCATCAGGTTTAATATTAGCTTTTTACAAGGCAAACTTACAAGGTAGTTTTTCTTACCCCATTTTTTTTAAACATGCGCAGTGAAAAAACGGTCATGCCGTATACCAACGTATAATTGTAAACAGCTATCAACTAGGGTGTCCACCATAGCAGAACTATATGGCTCAAAGGAGTTGGCATGCATTGCCAACTCCTTGGAGCAACATGTGAGAGTTGGTGTATGTGGGAACCAGTCTCCAGTGTCCTAATAATAGTAGCATAATTATGTCCTGATAAAAGATTTATTTGTTAGAATTGATGAAACCTCTATTAAAAAAAATTTACAATTTGAATATGCATAAGTGCTGAATATTCTAATAATATATTTCTCTTCTATATTGTATAAAGATATCTTAATACAGTACAGGTTATCATTTAGTTAAATATATCAATATTTTTATATGGTTATAATTTTATTAATTTTAATGATATTTTTTTTTTTATTTGTCAGAGTTGGATAGGAAAGTTTGTTGATCCCTTTCCACTCAAAGAGAGTACTAAGAGATCCAGGTGTGTTAGAAGGAATGTATTACTATACCCTAGAGTGGGTTTATAATATTAAACTATGCCCCTGTGGAGGGGATTATAATTTTTTACGTGTTCTGTGTTATCTGTATTTACCTTTATTGTGCATGTTGAAAAGGTGTTAGCACTAGAATCAAAAACATTTTTCTATCATTGTTGAGTTAGGCAAAAAGGCTTCCAGGCAAACTTTTCTGTAAAGGAAAAATTGTGTATAATCATTCATTCCAAATTCACATTGTCAGATTGAATTGATTGTCAAAAAAAAATAACGATTGACTGAGCTAATTAATCACGTGATGCGATGACAAGCTGTTTTACAGAGCTCTATTTTGTCGGAAGTTCACATAATCAGGAGTCATTAACCAAAACATGCGTCGTTAACTAAGACATTTTTTCCTTTCAAAAACTTGTCGTTAACCAAAGCAGTTGTTATCCGAGGCCATCGTTAACCAAGGTACCACTGTATTTATATTAATATATAGCATTCACAAATTTATATCAACTTTTTGCAAACTGATTTAATCCTTTTGCAAATATATTTAAACTTTACACGAAGTTATTTAAACTTTTTGCAAATATATTTAACCTTTTTGCAAATTGATTTAAACCTTTTGGTCGTATTCAAACTTTTGGCCATGAACACTTTAATAAAATAGTGAGAAAGAGTAGTGAATAAATGAGTATAATATTGATATATGAAAATAGATTTATTTTCAAATTAATACAAAGTTTTATGAGAAAAATATATATTATTATATACATTAAATTTAGTGCTAGTGGTTGGCTATTAGCTGTGACTGGTAACAAAAGAAACATGTCCATAACATAATTGGCACAATTCTAGGAAGTAATATATACTATATAATGCATTTCTTATAGAAGACATACTTAATTTAATGTTGTGTTCAAGAAGTTTCTCTCTGATTTTAATAAGAATAATTCTAGGCTCTTTCTCAACTGCTGCTTCTATTAGGCGAAGGACATCAGGATTAAGTAGTTTCAGCCTGTTTCCTCATGGTCCATTGTTTAATATCTCAAAATTATCCCTTCTATACTTTCTAATTATGTTTTCCCCGTATTCCATTTTATACCTGATTTTGATGCCACATCCTTAACAGAAACACCTTCTTCATACAATTTTACCAAACAGTTTCTTTTTTTTCATAGAAACAACCTTATTACTTTTCACGCCTTCCTCCAATTCTCCATTAAGCAATGGAAAAGTTTAGAGAACTTGAATCACTATCACTCGTGTTATATATATATATATATAACATAAATAGGTTTAAATTTTACACCCAAAGTCAAAGTTGGGGAACAGGTGAACAGAACTGTGCATTATAAGTCATTGATTTTCCATCGATCGACTGTTTCGCATATAGTTTGAATAGATTTGTAAAATAAACTTTTTACAAATTTATTTAAACTAATAAATTTGTAAAAAGTTTAAATGTATTCGCAAATAGGTTAAATAAATATGCAAATGATTTAAATCAAGTTGCAAAAGGTTTAAATAAACATACAAATGTTATAAAATCAACTTATTTGAAAGGATTAAGAACATTTAATCAACAGAAGCATTATTTATTTAAATCCACCTTTGTGGTTTGTTTCTTAGCATACAAAATTTTAAGTTTTTTAGTTTAAAAAAATTTCAAATTAAAAACTTAAATATAATTTAAAAAAGAATTTAATTATACAATAGTTATTTTTATCTAAAAATCAATAATATTAACAAAAATTTATTTCTTTGTATAAAAAATACTTTGTCCCTAGATCTTACTGATCTTTATTCAATTTTAAGGAAAGGCAAATTTTTCTTTTACAGGTTATTTTAAATTCAAATTTTTAATATTCTGAAGTTTACTAATTGAGAAGATTTTTAAGATCTAGGGACAAATTATTTTTATAAAAAGAAATAGTAAATTTTTGTTAAAATTATTAAATTATTTAAATTATCATCATGCTCGCTAAAATCAATTAATTATGAAAATTTTCTTTTGCCAAAATTCTCAACAAATCACAGAAAACAAGCTCTTAAGATGAAATATATACAGGTTTTTATATAATGTTTTTAGCCACAGCATTTGTTCTGTCAATTTTAGCTTTTGAAAGATACAAAACTTTATATGTCCTATTTAAGACCCAATAATGAATAATATGCAACTATTCGTAAATTATTATATATCAATAGTTTTTTGCTGGGGTATATATTATGTAATATTCCATAGATTATATTGGATTATGTTGCAGAACAGTGAATATATGCATGCCTCATTTTATAGTTTAGAAATATTTAATATAGGTATATACTCCCAGTTTATGCAAATACATAGAAGTAAAGTTTTTTATAATAAACGTTCAATTAGACTGCACCAAACACAAACTACAAATAATATTACTCAAGAGCCCTTTAGCAGTCAAAAGATTTTTATTCAGTACATTTTCAACGCTCTTGGTGTCTTCCTCAGCTGTTACAATCTGACTAACCCTGCTATACTAGAGCAGGAGATCTAACTACATAAAACAAACAAACACGGCAATTCTTTGCCGTGTTTGTTTGTTTTAGGTAGTTAGCTACCTAAAACAAACAATAAGCTATAAGTTTAATAATCTTATATAGCTAATTTATTAGAATAACCTGTTCTCATAAATATTTATTCCCTTTTCATTAGCTATTTTGGAATGTTTGCATATTATTGTAGTATATATATTAGAAACAACAAATTATTAAATTAGATGATTTGAATTTTACTTTCAATTTCTTATTAATTTATATTTTAATTTTATAAATAATGATATCTTACATCTTATTAATTAAAATAATTATTAAATTAAATTCTATTGTTTGTTATTCATTATTAGAATATTCTTTCTACACAATAAAGAGTAAGAATATATGAATTCTTTGTGTGTTTAAAAGGCAGGCAAACAATATGGAGTCATTCTGTAATGCAATGACTGCAGTTCAGCTAGCCCTAGGATTTTTGATTCTTTGCCATGTTTGTTTGTTTTATGTAGTTAGATCTCCTGCTCTAGTATAGCAGGGTTAGTCAGATTGTAACAGCTGAGGAAGATGCCAATAGCATTGAAAACGTTACTGAATAAAAATCTTTTGACTGCTAAAGGGCTCTTGAGTAATATTATTTGTAAAGTTTTTTACATAAGTTTATTATATAAGTGAAAAAAATATTTTTATAAAAAATATGAATCAAAAATCCTAGAGCTAGCTGAACTACAGTGATTGCATTACAGAATGACTCCATATTGTTTTGACTGAAAGAGAGACAATGCACATGGAACAATACTGTTTCAGTAGTATGATACTTAGGATTACTAAACAATATACAAAAACATAAATAAATCAAATAATATGAAGTTTTAAACATTGTAAAATAACATATTTGCATTGGCAACCTACAAATATAGCAGATATTTGTTTTATTCCTAAAAAAAAAACCTAAAAAAGATAAATTTATATAAGTCGGAGAAATGCTATATTTTAATTCTAAACCAAAATTGAATTATGAATAAAACTTGCAGTAAACAATAATAATAATTCCTAAATAAAAGTAAACTATAAACCAAATAAGTAAGATAAACTGTTTATTCAAAAATGTTTTTGGGTATCCAGATAACATGCTTCAGTTGAAAAAAGTAGGCTACATGGATAGCCGAAAATGTTTTTGAATAAACAATTTATCTTACTTATTTGGCTTATAATGTACTTTTATTTAGTATTTACTGCAAGAAGTCTTATATTATAATAATAGTTTCTTTTCAATTGCAAAATCTTCTTCTAAATAAAAAACTTTCAACAAATACAAATTGTAAAACATCATCTTCATTAACATTAAATACATTGCATTTCAGTTTAATAATCTTATATAGCTAATTTATTAGAATAACCTGTTCTCATAAATATTTATTCCCTTTTCATTAGCTATTTTGGAATGTTTGCATATTATTGTAGTATATATATTAGAAACAACAAATTATTAAATTAGATGATTTGAATTTTACTTTCAATTTCTTATTAATTTATATTTCAATGTTTTCTTAAAAATTGTTATGTTTTATAGAATATTCCTTATTAATTCTCAATTCATAACTTTTTACAATTATACAAATTATCATATTGTCTGTCAAACTTTGGTAATATGATATTTTTTCCTAATTATAAGCTTTGTCTAATTTTGAAGATTCAGTCAGTCATTATTCATCATTTTCAATCATTATTATTATATTTGACTTTTAAATTAAAAAAAAATTACTTGGCAATATTATGTAAAACATTAATATTACATTCAATCTTTAAAATAGCATTTAAATTTAATATTTCATTAAATTTATTATTATTAGCAGCATACAGTAATATAATTATAAAGAAAATCTCAGTTCTCAAATATTTAAAATAAGAATACTATAATTGTTATAATTGTATAATTGTGATATGTGATACTGTATATTTTGTTTATATTTCAATTTGTATGCATATGATAAACATCAATACTTGAGTACACTAAAAATCTCTAGTATTATAACTTATTTTTCCCACTCCAAAAACATTTTTTTTTTCCTATTTTATTATATTCTTACCTTCAAACTTAATTATCTGCATTAAATGTTTGTTATATGATATATTATACGGGAAATCCTTTCAAAGTGGGAAGCTTTTATACATAGGGAAAATAATGTACATCTTAATCAGACACAGACAGGACCTAAAATATGGATATTTGGAACAGGAAAACTTTTTAAAAAGATATTTTTCTGTGAGTTATACTCTTAATTTTAACATATTTAAAAAATTCTTACCAAAAGATGGGAATACAATGATATATTCAGTATTGCATTGTGGACATGAAACACTTGTTCTACTATTGCCTAACTGCTTTGAATCAATCCAGTCTTCTAAACATATTTGATGAACCCATTTTGTTGTTCCACGACACTGACAAGGCTGCAACCATTTGGCTTCAAGATCATCATCATCTGCTGCTAAGCATACCCAGCAAATACGTCTATTATAATTATATAAAAAAATTCTAATTAATTTTGGAAATTATTTAAAATGATTAGTTATTATAGTTTTAATAATAAAAGAATAATTTTATAAATAATGATATCTTACATCTTATTAATTAAAATAATTATTAAATTAAATTCTATTGTTTGTTATTCATTATTAGAATATTCTTTCTACACAATAAAGAGTAAGAATATATGAATTCTTTGTGTGTTTAAAAGGCAGGCAAACAATATGGAGTCATTCTGTAATGCAATGACTGCAGTTCAGCTAGCCCTAGGATTTTTGATTCTTTGCCATGTTTGTTTGTTTTATGTAGTTAGATCTCCTGCTCTAGTATAGCAGGGTTAGTCAGATTTCAAGTTTCCCTGCAAATTACACTTGATGCACATAGTTTACCTGTGAACTTTTCTGAACATTGTGTTTCCTTAAATTATTATTATTAATATGAAATCTCTGATTAGCTTTTATACTTTATTTTTAATATTCAAAAAATAAAGAAAATATTTGTTGTCCATTGGATTTTTATATCAATTCTACTAACTTATCCACTCATGCACAAATTATAATATTCTATGCAATACAATAAATATAAAATTGGGAAATGTAAGGAAATTGATGAGAGAATACTGTAATTTGAAATCTGCTAACAGGATCATTTTTTAATGGCAAGTTGTTTGTTTTTCTCATTTTTACCATTTTGTAAAAGTACTATCATAAAATCATTCATTATTATTCTAATTTTATTGATATTTAAAATTTTTTGAAAACTTAAGAGGCATCATTATTAAGGTATATAAACATAAATATTATCATTTATTAAACATTTTCCTTTTTCTAATTTCTTTATATTCACACTGTTTTTTACAAATCCCCAGAAAAATGTAAAACGAGTTCCATTATATTATAATATTTTTTAATCTGTTGCTTTTTCAGTTTATAGCAAACATTATAGGACATGAATACAAGTTCATTGAATAGTGAAAGCTAAAATAATTAACATATACAGATATACGATCATTTATTCAGAATGCTTGGGACCTGGCATTTCCAAAACTTAAGGCTCTTCACATAAAATCTAAATAAGTAATTTGCTCTGCATTCAAAATTAAGACATTTTAGTTTAGTTGATATCAATTAACACCTTACACAGATTGTATAATTTAAATTTCCTGTTAATTAAACTTGTTATAACTCATCTCTTCTAACTAATTTTACTATTAACTTCATTAATGTTCATAAAGAAAAAGTTTCTTTATGGTCATTTCAGAGAGAAGTTAGATTATGCAGAAGAAATGGTTGCCCAGATGACTTAAATATAGAGGAAAAGTTATCAGACATATCTATAGATTTAAAGTTAATGAAACAAAATTAAGCAATGTTGAAATAGATTATCTAGATATTAAAATATAGATAAAATATGGAGAATATCATATAAAAGTGTACTAGAAGATGTATAAACCTATATTTCTAAAAAGTCTTCAGATGAAATTTGGTAGAACAAAATGGCAGCTTTTAAGGCCTGTTTAGAATAAATAATTATGCTATACACAGAAAGAGATTTATGCCAAATTAAACTGGGTCATTAGGCAAAATTCATGATTATTCAACAAAGTAGTCATGAACTTTGTTCATGACTACTTTGTTGAATGATCATGAATTTTGCCTAATCATTGTTGAGTATCTCATCAATGATTACGCAAAGTTGAATCTATCATCTATTTGTTGAGTAAGCATGACTGCCTATCACTGAAGTTCATGACTATTCAACAATCCAGAATGAAAATTCTGGAGTGTTGAATAGTCTGGAAATTATGGAAGAAAACATCCAGAAAAAACAATGAATCAACTTTCAAAACAATAACCCTACAGACAATATAAAATCTTATGTAGTTGACATAAATAGGCCAATGTTAAATATGAAAAAGATACTTGAAAAAAGTATAGAAAGAAAACTGTATATGGCAGAAGTAACATAATATTCAATTAATTATATAATAATAAAAATAGAACTGAATCATATAAAAACCAGGAGTATATGAAATTTCACTAATGAATATTGATTCCAGTAATAAGGATTTACACAAACAATATATGGAAAGAAATTTAGCAATGAGAATGGAGGAAAACAATGTGACTAAGATTTAGAAAAAGAAACTAAAACATTATAAACACCACTCATACAAAGAATGACATCTTGTAACATCACAGTGAAATGGGATGACATGAAACTGTGAAAACCACTGATGAATCAGCTAAAGGAAGGATCACAAAAAGCATTGAGATATTTAAAGAAAAACAGTCAGACATCAATGTAATTAATAAGTTGGATATGAATGCAATTAGTATAGTATGGAATGATATAATAATAAGCTGCAAACATTATAAATGAAGTTATGAATTGTAGTTAACTCTATAAAAAGTTTCAGATAATATAGTAATCACCAACATGTAAAATAATGTAAGATAGCTCCGTAATGTTCTGTTCTCAATAACTTTATTACTGTGGGGTCCGTGGGGGTCTTATTGATGAAATTTTGTTTCAACATCATATTCCTGACACCAAATTGTGGTGTCAGAGAGAGTCAAAAAACTGCTAGTATGCCCATTTATAATGTTGAATGTCAGGTCTGACACCAGAAGCAGTTTAGGACTGTGTTGTTCCAGCATGGTAAAAAATATTTAGATGACCACACATCAGGAATGTGGCCGAAAATCTACAAGCGATATGGATAAGTAATGCATCAGGGAAATGAGGAAATAATTGACAACTAAACTATATAGAACTAAATAATATATTTAATATAAAATAATAATAATAATACAAATAATTAGAAATCAAATATAACATGAATTGAAGACAGCTAGCACAAAATAAAACTAACAAAAATACAAAGTTAAAACCTAATCCAAATTTTAACAAGAGTTTTGTGTAGTTAAGACAGACAAATACATGAACATAGCCATAAAAGAGAATTCTTTTTCTTCTTTTCTTCATATTTTCTTTAGTTTCTTTGAACTGAAGGCAAAATACTATGAACACAATGATGATAACATCCACCCAAACATGGACATAGTTGAAGAGGAGAACTGAAGAAGGAAAACGGAGCTGAGCTAAAGCCAAAAAAGGAGAGCCACAGCCAGTGCAAAAACTCTGTGTAAACTGTTAAAAATCCTTTCTTTCTTTTTTATACTCCTCCTACTTTCTTTAAATTTTCCAATCATGTCAAACTGAAGAGATTTAAAACAAAACTAAACTCTTCATTTGACAAGGGAAATACTGTTTATTACATCTCATTGATGTAGAAAACTGTCAAAATAAAATTACGCTAGTTTACTTTAATCAGGACCAATGACTTGCATTACGTGGTTTGTTTTTCTCTCAGGTATATTTTATGAGTTTATCTGACAAGTCTAACATTTCATTTCGTCTCTCAATAAAAAAGGTCATTCAAAAATAATAATGTTTTCCCAGTTAATTTCATTAGCTTTATAATATAAAAATGAAGTTATTACATTTAATTCATACAATTAATTTAGTTAAAGAAGTTTCTAACAAGGAACTAAAATTATGCTTTTCAAGTTTCATAAATCTTTGTTAAAAAAAAGAACTTTCCAACTTGGAAGAAACAGAGCTTGTAAAACAGCTCGTCATCGCATCACGATTCGTTAGCTCAGTTGTTAATTGTCATTTTTTTTTAATTATAATCAATTCAAATCCGGCAATATCATTATAATTAACATAATTATAACCATATAAAAATATATTTAAGTAAATGATAGATAACTTATTGTAATGAAAACAAATTATTTAATTAATTAAAAATAGACATGCAACAGTTTTTAGTTTTTAGTTTCTTAAAGATGATTTCTAGATAATTATTATTTTAAATTCTGCCAACAAAGAAACAAATTATTTAATTAATTAAAAATAGACATGCAACAGTTCACTAGATTTCTTAAAGATGATTTCTAGATACTTATTATTTTAAATTCTATGAACAAAATCTGATTCTATTGTTTGTTTATGTTAAATACTTGACACCTGCAAGTCAAGTGACATTGTAGTTTCGGATTCAATTAAAATAAAAAAAATTCTGTTCGAGATCCTACATTATTGTTGTTTAAAAAGTTGTTCAACATTTTGTAATTTATTTTTTGAAAAGTAAGCATTAGTCAGGGCTTAGCCAAAAACATTTTGCTAACTTGTAAGTCATTTATAAAATATTATTTTCATAAGATATAAAACTAATTTAGCTTGCTATATAAGTACTAAGTAATTATTTCTTTATGAATTGAAAATTGCTGCTCAGTGAATGCTGAATTGAAGAGTTTTTGAAATTTTCTAAAATTTTAAAATGAAATTTCACATTTGTAAATACAAATGTTCTTAATTTAAGGAGCCCCTAGTTCAAAATATTCTATGGACGGCTCTAATAAGATTCCAAGACTTTCTATTATATATATCAGGGGTGTTCAATCTTTTTTACTATGTGAGCTACTTTTCTATACTAACAAGTAAGTTTTTCTGCGAACTAATCTCTTACAAAGATCATGTTCACGTTCCTTCAACCTGATATCTGATTACATACAACTATGTAGTTAAATGCACTCACTTACTTCAGAGAACCATTCTCCCAGCCCTAAAAACTTTATTTGTATACATAAAAATTTATTTGTCACTTTTAATTCAACAAATATTTTGGAATAGAATATTTATTTCTCTATTTTAGAAAATCAAAGTTAGAAAAAACAACAGATTGGTTACAAACTCATAAGTTACAAGAAATGCTGGTTGATTAAAAGAAAAATTAATGTGAAATTTGGCATTGTATGGAGCTTGCAATATTTTCAGGTTGATACGAAGAAGTGACCAATCACAGACAATCATCCAAATGAGTCTTATAATTTGGTTTCTTGATATTTTTTTTTTTTTTTTTTTTTTTTTTTTTTTTTTTTTTTTTTTTTTTTTTTTTTTTTTTTGATGTTCACATTTGATTCTGACAAATATGTCAATCCGAAACACGACAAAATTTTTTGCGCAATATCAGTTAATATTGAAAACTTTACATGTGTATATTTCCAAATGATAAGAAAATTAGTGATTTCACAATTTTAATGAAAAATAAACAAACAATAGCAATACAATTAAAAAGAATTAAAAAATAATGATAAATAAATTATTATGTTTTCAGTTTTAATTAAATATTTGTAAGAAGGAAACAACTTGGGAGGAATAAACAAGGGATTGACTAAAAATCCCTCCACGATTGACAGATTGAACAACCCTGATACATATTAAAAATTTATCTCAGAAGTTTGAATGTCTCATTTTTAAATAATTGTAACTACTTATAAAGTTAAAAATGATCAGTAAGATTAATTTTAATGGAAGAATGTGCCTAGAGAAATTTTATGAAAATTTACTAATTATTTCAAAAGTTATTAATGAAATACATATATCAAAGAAAGACACATATAGCAATCTACTAATAATATCTTACTAAGGTGATATAGCTTTATTTTCCTATCATCATAAAGTATACTTCAATATTGCTGCATATTCTCCATTCAAACTCTGCTTTTATTCAATAAGAAATATCAATACATAAGCACTGAATGTAGTAACTAAACTTACGATAAACTTAAGCACAATGAGCAGTCAGCTAAAAAGCAACGTTTATTAAACTGTAGTAAAACGCTTTTAATATACAATGATATCATCATCAGTTACAAATGCATTAGAACAGTCTTTTTTCAAAATTAAGATTCTAGAACAAAAATAATTGGAAACGCAATTATTTTTGTTCTAGAACCTTAATTTTGAAAAAAGACTGTTCTAATGCATTTGTAACTGATGATGATATCGTTATATATCGAAAGCGTTTTTACTTCAATTTAATAAACGTTGCTTTTTAGCTCACTGCCCATTGTGCTTAAGTTTATCATAAGTTTAATATGATGTGTTTCAAGCAGTTTTAAATTTCTTCAAATTTTATAATTTGGACTGTTGAGCCTACACTAACTAAATTTATTCTAAAACAAACAAAGCTTAAAACATCAAGAAGAAATATTTTCAATCCATACTAGATTCTCTCCTCTTCAGTTTCTAAATTAACCTAAATTTTTTTAATTGTATTCTATTAAAAGCTGAAGAGGACCCAATATGGATCAAAAACATTTCTTCTTGATGTTTCTGGATTTTAAAAAGTATTCTATTTTCAAGATTTAAGTATTATCTTTTTTAATGTTATTTAGTTTTATTTATTTTAGAATAATTTTAGTTATTGCATTTAATGCTTGTATATTATTATTTCTTATATTTAATACTGTTGCATTTAACTGTTGATATTCATAATCCAGAAAATGAAAATCAGTTTTCTTGTAGAATTTATAGTTTTCAAATATACCAAACAGATCATATAGAGACACTAGGTGTAAACATATTGCTAAGATCATTTTTGGACAAAAATGCATAATTTGTCTTTTAGTATCAGAGACTTTTGCTCAGATATGCTTTATGTTAGCTGAATTGTATTTATTTATCTTCATTTGTATAGTAGTGCAAGATAGATGATATGAGATTATTAAAGATATTGCAATACTTTTAGTTAATCAAAATGTATATTAACTGCATGCTATCAGGAATTTTCTATCTCATTTATAAATCATCATACATCATTTTCAACTAGAAAATTTTGTAAACAAACTGTTTACAATTATTTAATGTTAAATACAAGTTAAAAAAGATTCTATTTTAGGGTGACTATTCATCCTAGATTTTCCAGAACTGTCTCAGTTTTTGGTACATTGTCCAATATCAGTAAAAATTCCAGAAAACATCTGATTTTAAAAAGTATTCTATTTTCAAGATTCAAGTATTATCTTTTTTAAATTGCTAAATGAAATAGATTACACTTGGAAACATTGTTCAAAATGCAGGTTTAAAACTCAAGTCAGTATTGACAACTCCATATCAACATATATCAATTGTGTTGTTTGCTGTTCAAATTATTTAGTTCCCATTCAATATGGAATATATGACTGAATATAAAAATCATGTTATTAAATTAACATTATTGTCTGGTTGTGGCTGGTGAGATAGATGTCAGTTCTTTGCAAGTCAAAGGAGTTATCAGTTAGATGTAGCTTTGGATGCTAGAGTTGACTAAGATTATTAACAACTGAGTTCTGCTACTTCTAAAAATACAAGAAATCACAACAAGCACTTGAAGCAGGATAAATACACTAATTTATTATTAGATATATATAATATATATTACATACACTAATAATACAATTGTTTTCCGGAAACATTTTCGGTCTACTATGGCCCTCCTCAGCCAGTAATCTCAAGTGAGCACTTGAGATTACCGGCTTATTACTTATTATTACTTGGTTTATTTTTATTATTGTTATTATTATTATTTTTTATTTTTATTTTATTATTTATTATTTTATTATTGTTTTATTATTATTACTTGGTTGTCTTGGAAATCTTTCTTAGATTTCCAAGACTAAACCAAATAACAACTGCAACGAAAGTATTGATGAGAGACAAACATATTCGATGGACATTAACTGTATATCTCTGAAATTTAAGAGAAAACTCAAAAAACTTTCAGGCCAAAGGATCATCTTCAATAAGAAGAATACCTTATTTAATCTTATTAGGAACAATAAGGACAGAATTAATGAGGTATACTTCCCAGGAGTGTATCAAATTCTGTTCTACGATAACGACTCTAACAGCAATGCGAATTATATTGGATATACAGTGCACTCCCTTAATAAGTGGATTCCAGAACATATGAAAGATATAACAAATAAAGCTGCCACTACAACATTAGCACAGCGTGCACTTGTTTCAGATTTAGAAGTTGATTGGAACAACAATAAATTGTTATGTAAAGAACAAGATCCCAAGAGAGGGAGAATCACAGAAACCATAACGAACTTTAGTAAACGCAACACGAGCAGTAAACCAATTAATAAACTGGATCTTGCTATGATAAATAATGCGAGGAAATGGTGTAATACAGTGGGTGATCGGTTAACGAACAGTTCGGATAACGAACAAATTGGATAACAAACACTTTTTCGAAAGATTTTTGTGTTCGGTTAACGAACACCACACAGAACAAACTGTGGGACCCGCGGACTGAGGGAATGACAGGTCAGCCCGATGGGTGCATGGTAAAGCTATGGCTTAATATTCTGGAGGATCCGGGAGTCCCACTCCTCCAATTTTTGAAGAGGGATCTGGACCCGGCCCGTTGAAACCTATCCTTCAATCTTCCGGTTGACCCCATCATGGGTGTTGGTCAGACAGAGGGAATGACGGTCAGCCTGATGGGTGCATGGTAAAGCTATGGCTTAATATTCTGGAGGATCCGGGGGTCCCACTCCTCCAATTTTTGAAGAGGGATCTGGACCCGGCCCGTTGAAACCTATCCTTCAATCTTCCGGTTGACCCCATCATGGGTGTTGGTCAGCCTGTGATGATGGCGGCTCTATAAGTGGCCACCCCAGATAAAAATATTTCATGAGGATATTTCAGCTTAATTAACCTAATGAAATGACAGCTTAGGCCTTTCGCGTTCATGGACTTATGGAAGAACAGTAGTTTTTCCCGATTAAAATGAACTTGGAGACAACATAAAACAAATCAAAGATTTATTAAAGAAGGTAGGAGAGAGATTTTACAATTTTTCGGATTTAGAATGGCACCCATACCAGGTTGAGGTCAAGAACAGTAATTTTTCCCAATTAAAATGAACTCGGAGACAAAGTAAAACAAATCAAAGATTTATTAAAGAAGGACAGTAATTTTTCCCAATTAAAATGAACTCGGAGACAACAGGTAAAACAAATCAAAGATTTATTAAAGAAGATAGGAGAGAGATTTTACAATTTTTTGGTATAAGAATGGAACCCATACAAAATTAAGGTAAATTGGATAGGTTCTTTATCGGAAAATAAACATAATAGATTAAAATGCAAGACTATGTATGTATATATTATTGTTATTACATATAAATAAACATAAATAAAAAATTATATAATTTCTTACCATGATTTTTTGGATCTTCGAAACGATTTAAACAAATTCCCATAAAAATCTATAGTAAATCGATGATCGGTTAACAAACAATTCGGATAACGACATTGTCTTGGAATGGATTATGTTCGTTATCCGATCACCCACTGTATAAATTTCTTATAAAAGCAATGCAAAGCTCATAAATCAAATTTTAGGTACAAATTACATTTGCTCATAAAATGGAGTCTTGATTATGAGGGTCTTTAAACCATCATTAACATGTATAAAATCAAAGCTTGGCTATTCTTCTAATCAAAATTATATTAAACCTAATGAAATTGCTCTTTAAATAAAATTAATCAAAATTTATCTTTATAGAGGACTGCCACTAAGTACAGGCTTGCCTCTTGTATAATTTCTTGTAGTTTTGTTTGTTCAATTGTACGAAAAGCCAGTCTGTACTTAGGTACATTGATGACATCTTTGTAATTTGGGATGAGGTAGAGAAGACAGGAGTCCTACTAAATCTATTTACGCTCCCGAGTTATGGTCTAATACTGAGCTTAGAGCAGAAAGACAACCAAAGAATATATTTCCTCGATGTTGATCTACAAATAAAAGAGCTTTCCTTCACAACTACAGTTCATAAGAAGCCGAATAGTGCCACAATAATAATTCCTGAATGGTTAAACAATAGGTAGCAACATAAGAAAGCCGCTTTAAGATCATTAGTATCCAGGACCCTCACGCATTGAAGTGAAGAAGAATTATTAAGAGAGGAAATATGTTTAATAAAATACGTAGCACAAAAACATGGCTACAATGGAAGTTTAGTAGATAAGTTACTCAGAGAACTAAAAAGAAAGAGAAGTGATAATGTTGACAGAATTTTCGCCAAGAGACGCTCTATGAATGAAGGAGAGGCTAATGAGCAGAGTGCTAGATACATTAGAATACCAGACACCTTGAGAGACTTCAAAACTATAAACAAATTGGTAAAAAAAAGGAAACGAAAAAACCTGCATATAAGAGACCACTGCCAATTTTTAACCTATTAAGGAATATAAAAGATACAAAAACCAAGAAGTACGTGCAGGAGTCTATAATATACCTTTACAAAACCTAGAAAATGGGAATAAAGAGTTTTATGTAGGAGTCACTTATAGAAACTTAAAGGACAGAATAACAGAGCATAAGAGGGACATAGAAAATGTAAATTTGTCAACAGCCTAGTGAGGAGAGCATACAAACATAATATAAAAATAGACTGGGACGACAGCAGAGTAACAAAACAACTGGATAATGTGAAAGAGTTATACAAAGCTGAAGAGTTACAGATTTATAAAGATAAGAGTGATGGATTGATTATAAATGACAGACAAGTAAACAGCATCTCAAAAGCTTGGAGGTACGCTCTAAAAGAAGACCTGTATTGTGAAAACGACACATGACGACCTTTAGTAAGAATACAAAAGAGCTGCTTTAAAGACTTAAACATAATTATTTATTTTATTTTACTAATCAATTCATTTATTTTATTTTATATTTATTTTGTTTTAATTTTTATGTTTGCTTTCATTTTGTTCTAGTTTTACATAGCTAAAATGTATCTGTGTTATATAGTTCTTAATCAATTCATTTATTTTATTTTATATTTATTTTGTTCTAATTTTTGTTTGCTTTCATTTTGTTCTAGTTTTACATAGCTAAAATGTATCTGTGTTATATAGTTCCTTTATAAAGATTGAAGGACCATATGTTAAGAACAAGAGAGAGAATATTTTAAATATTTAGAAATTTAAACTTCATGTTCTATCTTTTGGAATTGTATTATTCTATTCTAAATTAATGTTGTTTGTTCCAAAGTGTTAAAAACCTTTGTAAGAGTTGAAAATGGCACATAAGCTGAAAGCGCTTCTCTGATTAAAATATCTTTTATCAAAGAGTGTACTGGTCTGCTTTTTAATACAGTAGGCGATTGGTTAATGAACATAATCCGTTCCAAGAAAATGTTCGTTATCCGAATTGTCCGTTTACCGTATTAGTAAATAATTATTTTGTAGTCTTATAAATTTTATAGATTACTTCGTTTCTTATATATTACCTTAACTTATTAGCGTGAAAAGTATGTTTGTTATTTTATAATATGTAATCTTAACATTTGTTAAAATAATTTAATGTTTATCATATTGAAAATATTTATATATGTAACTTATCAAACACAAAAATCAGCACTATTTTGTAGTAGAGAAAACTTTTATTTTTAAAAAATAAAATTTTCTCTACTGCAAAATAGTGCTGATTTTTGTGTTTGACTGAACTAAAAGTTTAAGCAGTTTAAGTAATGAAACCTTGACTTATGTAACTTATGTATAAAAAAGTTTGAACTTTTGTTGCTATAGCAACACCTTTTAAATCTCCAGAATTCTAGCGTTCTATGAAACAGTTGTATAATTCGTTGATTTTTAGTAGCTGAGGAAGATTATATGTAATCGAAAGCGCTACTACCATATAACAAACTTTTTTAAAGTGTGTTTTCCTGCCTTTGAGCTGTTATTTATTTAGTTTTTAACCTTTTGGCATGGATTTTTGTAATTATTTCAAACAAAAGTTATAGATGTAATCCAAAAGATAAAAAAGTAGAAGTGGACATGGGCTGGACATATAATAAGAATAAATGATAATAGATGGACAACTAAAGTACTTCACTGGATACCAAGGGATAAAAAACGACCAAAAAAAGACCACATTACAGATGGAGAGATGAGATTGTTAATTTTACATCAAAGTGTTGAATCAGAAAGGCTGTAGACAGGAAGAACTGGAAATTGCTTGGAGAAACCTTCATCCTGCAGTGAATTGATAACAGTTGATTGTGACAACGATGATGATGATATAAGAATAAAAATAAAATGAATTAAAATTTCACTTTTATTGAATATTTTTTTCTTAAATTTAATTTTGATATATCAATTACATGTCAAAATTATCATATTTTAATATTAAATATATATAATATTCTAATGATAGATCAAAAAGAACTTCTCAAATACAAATCAAATTACTAAAAGAATATAAACATGAATTTATTTTGTATGATATTTGTGCAATTGTTTACATAGGTAAAATAGATGAATTATCATCAATTGTATAATATATTGTATAATAGGTGAAATAAAATCTTGTCCAAAATTAATTTTAAAAAGAAAATCATATGAATGAAAATGCTTGGAAAAAGTGCATTTATACAAAAATAGCAAAAATACTGAAAAATTTCCAAAAAAACTGTCTTAAGCTTAAAATATTTTTAAGATCAATTTTTTAAGACAACAGAAATGTTTATTTACATTTTTATTATGATAGAAATGAATTCTTAGAATAATCCAAATAACCATAGATTCAATTTCCAAATAAGACTCACTAATAAACATAACACAGATTAATAGATAATAATAATAAAATAATAAGTTGAAAAAATTTTCCAAATTTTCCAAAAATTTTTGACATTCTTATGCAATAATCAATATATTGCATAAAAAAATTTCAAATACATTTAGGCAATGCATCATATATTGTTTACCTAATATGTAAGGTGACAAATCTTCAATTTTTTAATAAAACCAATTCTTCTATTATTATTAAACAAGTATTTTTAATTTTTTTTAAGATTCCAATTTATTTTTCAATTTTGGTAACAAAATTTAGTATTCCCAAGTTTCCTCTAAGAGATTGTCTAGATTCGACTAAATAAAAATCAGACCTGAAATATAGGTCCACGTTATATATATTTTTAAATTTCTATGGGAAAAATTTATTTGTTCAAAGATTCATCTCTCTTGTGCATAAGTTGGACTCTTATGAACGTGATGAATCATCATCATTATATTAAAAATTCACTCTAAAAATATCATTAAAATTTTGTGGACTGCTAAAGAATTAAAAGTTCAAATTCCCAACATATGTTAAAAGAAAAAGAAAAAAATCAGCAATTCCACTGTATTAAAAGATTCATTCCAAAACTGAATCTTACAAACTGCATCCTGCAGATATAGTTCTTTTCGAAGTTTGTTTATTACGCTTATGGGATTTATGAAAAACTGGATAAGAGAATCGTATTGGAGGATGTTCCCTCAAACTGATTTTTTATTAACTAACTAAAATATATATGATATTACGACGATCCAAAATAACTGATGATTTACCTTTCAGAATCTGATTCATGTACATCAAGCACAGCGTTATTAGCAGGAAGACCAGACATTTTTGATTACAGTACAGTACTTAGAATTAAAAATATAAAGGTGTATTGATAAAATATATTGATATATTCCGAATTATTAAGACATTACAAAAATGTGTACATAACTGGATTTATAAAATAAATTAAATATTTAAAATCCCGATTTCTGCAAAATCTCGATACGAAAAAATAATCAAATCGCATATAATTCTTCACTACATTTTTCTCCAGCGCCACCTCGATATTAGAAACTAATTCAATTAAATAAACATGTACAGTACAGTATTTTAAAAGCGAATCGGCAATTTCGTTGTGAACGATACATTCTAAAAAATGATATATGCTATCTCGTACTCTATACCACAATAGTTATTTTGGTAAACTTTTATTATGCTTTTAATTCTTCTTTCGATTTACGGTAGTTAATAAGATGTGGACTTACATTCAAATTGTATCAAGCACGAGTACAATACTTCAACTTTGATTTTACCGAACAACCTGTTTTTTATCAATCAGAAAAATATCATTGAATATGACTACAAATTTACGAAACATTAAAGTAGAATTATTCTAAAAAATATCCAATGCATTTTATATTGTTATTGCCTATAGAAAAGCATTATATTCAAGAAAGATTGTGAATCCAATTTGGTAATTATTTTCATAATTCCTGAAAAAAACGCAACAATTATGTTATGTAATCTCATGACTACAGGCATACGTGAATGTATAAACGTTTCTCTTCATATTTCATGAACTACTGGTCGATTTTAATCAATTTTAGTATGCCGAAATATTATGTGAGCCACTGTTAGTGCAACATTTTCAACCGAAACACGAACTAGAAGCGGAAATTATGATTATTAATGAGATATGTTTTTTGTTGTAATTTTGAAGAAACGTTGTTAAATTTCTGTGTGGTTTTAGAGTTAAAAATAACTATAAAAACAAAATAGAGAAGAAAAATTTATTTATCAAATTTTATTTTTATTCGAATTTTTGAAATTAAGATTTAATATTTTTTTTCTCTATTAGTATTTTCACGATTTGACTTTTAGAGTTAAAAATAACTATAAAAACAAAATAGAGAAGAAAAATTAATTTATCAAATTTTATTTTTCTTCGAATTTTTGAAATTAAGATTTAATATTTTTTTTCTCTATTAGTATTTTCACGATTTGAAAGATTGATTTGTACTGCTATATTAGAAACAGCTTGTATTACCTATAAACAGTTTTTACTAGTAAGATTTATTATAAAACAAACCAATAAAATTGAAATTTCAAAGTATAAAATTTTTTCAACCTGAAAGTAATCAATTACCCATCATTTCCAGGTTGCGGATTACCCCGGTTAATCCACAACCAAGATAACCGGAAGTCTACTATAATTCTAATGATTGATGTTGGTCGGGCGGATTGGTCGCCTGGAAATACTTCGGCTTTTCACTCTGGAGGACCCAGGTTCGAGTCTTCGGTCCCATCCTTAGAAAATATTTATCGGGGTCCGGGACCGGACCGTCGATCCCCTCCTCCACAATCTGGCTGACTTCTCCAAAGTGGTTGCTGCCTGAGAAAAGGCTTATTTCGCCCCATCACTTAGTGTTCTAATTGAATGCAAAATGGCGTCATCTATTGACCAAAAAATCTTTGATATCATAAGTTTGTTTCCAGTTTTACGCTTTTCTCAAATAATCATGGTCAAATAAGGAATAATCTACTTTATTTATATATTGTGTTAAAATTGATAACACACTTTCACATCATTTTGTAATTCATAAAGGTATTCCGCAAGGTAGTTTATTGTAGATAATTGACTTTGTTTTGATGAGATATGTCTGTCCATCAAAACAAAATCAATCAACTGTAGAATTGAATGCACGTTTGTGAAAATAGCCAACCTAAACATCGCCAGCCTACCAGTCGTCGACGTCGTTTTTCTAACATTGAGTAAGCGATCGGGCAGTCAATCTAGTTTATATAAAGTCCTTGGTAGCAATAAAAGAATTTGGCAATACGTGCATCAATTAAGATTGTTGCGCCCCGTGTTTGTTCTTTTGTTGTTATATTTCCCGTTTCTTCTCAGTTACTTTGCTTTACATGACCACTTGACATATGCTGTTATGAATATTGAACTGTAGTGTTATTTTATGAAGGTATGGCTACTTCAATTAAGAAATTAAAACGTTTTTGTTCTTTCAATGATAATTGGTTAGGAGATGAAAAGATTAGTTAGAACTGAATTCTCTGTAAATGCCAACTATGCGATGTCTTATGGTGAATTCATGGAATATGTGAAAACCAAACCTAAACTGTTTAGTGCTGCTGGAGGAAACCAGAAATATGATTTTAAATTTAACAGAGAAAAATAAATCTATGTATATTAGTAATTGTCATTTTTTATATAGAGAATTGAGTATAAATTATTCTACAATGTCAAATTGTCTCCTGGTGTCAATATTATAATTTTGAATGGAAGTGTGTTTCACATCCAGCAATGTCCAGTATTCATTAATAAGGAGATTAGGTAATTTTGTTCAGGGGAGGTAGCAACCATTATGAGTTTTATCAGTCCGTGATAAACTGTAAAAATGGGCATCACCAAATATATTCTTTGTGAGATTCAGCGGCGTAATTTAAATTAGTTCTGTATCCTATTGAAAAATCTTTTAGTATGGATCTAGAAACGTTATAAAATCCTCTTGGTTAAATTTTAGTATACTTAGTTTTAATTAAATTTCCGATTTGCATATGAGATATTTTTGGGGAAGCTACTTGTAAATCCCATCATTAGCTGGTCCTCACTAATGATGGGTCAACAGGAACGTTGAAGGAGGATTTAATAAACCGTGCCCGGACCCCTTCGAAAGACTGGAAGTGTGGAACTAGGAACTGAATCGGATTCTCCAATATAATAAACTGCTACTTTTTCATGTGGCCATCCGGCCTACTTTAATACACTTAGTCCGACAGATATGAGGAGATAAAAATTAAAGTTTATAGTCAATAAAAGAATTTGTGTTTTATCTTTAAAAAATCTATAAAAATGGCTCCAAGGATCGTCCAATCTTTCTAACAAAAGTGAATGTTTTTCATGTGGTTAACACGATAACTATAAATCACTAATAATAATAAAATTTAATCCTTCATATAGCTAGGTTTTTTTTGGTAACAGATGACGCCACTTTCCATTCAGGGAGAATACTAAGTGGCAGGGCGTAAATGGTGTTTCACTTTTTTCGGACTGCTGGCATTAAACCCATGATTCATATAACAGCCAATGAAAGCTGATCTACTAA
Organism: Olivierus martensii; assembly: GCA_000484575.1. Taxonomy (NCBI): domain Eukaryota; kingdom Metazoa; phylum Arthropoda; class Arachnida; order Scorpiones; family Buthidae; genus Olivierus; species Olivierus martensii. Next base: position 34,778 of record AYEL01077182.1, read on the forward strand.
GAAAATTTGTTTAATTTTAACATGTCACCCTTTTATAATATCTTAGTCAACAAATGCACCTCTTGGGATCTTTTTATTTTGACTACATATTTTTCTAAGAGAATTTTATCACCTCAGACAGTTATTAGGTGATGGCGGGATTTTGGGAGTTTTCTTTTATGCCCCTTTTCAATCAGATAAATTACTAAAGAGCAGGATCACTTCCATGGAGGTAAGAGTTAGATGGAGATGCCGTGTCTATTCAATCCAGCCAACAAAATTGAAGCCGGGGCGGAGATTATCCGCCATATTGGTACACCCAAAACATTGTCGGTGCTAATGTTATCCTATGCAGATAGAAGGATTTTTAAGACGTATTTTTAGACAGGAAACACGTCAAGTTGTGCTGGCGTTGGTTATAACAACCGAAGTGATAACAGAACAGCAAATTTAACGTAGTTGTGCTGCCGTGTTGGTTGTAACAATCGAAGTGGTAACAGAACAGCAAATTTAACGTTTTACAGGTAATGTAATTTCTTTCAAATAATTTATTTTTATTCACAAAGACAAGGTAGTAATTCTACCGCCTATTGACTGATATATTTATACTATTTATATTTTACTATATAATTTATCTTATACAGAATTAAGTATGTTTAAGATAAATTCATTACATATAAATAAAATTAGGTAATTAATATTATGTTGTCTATTTTATCCAGTTTGTATCGAAATTTATCGAGTATTTTTGTTTCAAATAGATATTAAAAACAATTATTAATGCAAAATGATATCTGTGGCATATTAAATTTATATATTATAACATAATTATAAATTTTTTATGAAATAATAAGATTAATTTAAACTGTATTAAAACTTTATATAATTATACATATACAGTGAAACCCCGCTCGTGCGTTCCGGTATCGTACGACTTTCCCGCTTTAAACGTCTATTTTCGGAAGTCCGAGCATTTTCCTATACATGCAATGTAAAACTTTCCCTCTTCCTACGTTTTAATTATATAACTTTT
>AYEL01077184.1:0-28147 GCA_000484575.1 Olivierus martensii
AATTTTTATCTATTATAATATATATTTTTAATATAAATAATAATAAGAATTCGGCATAATTTACAGGTCTTAAAATATTTTAGCGCTCAACAATAAATTAAATCATTAAAATGGAAAAAAACAAATTAAATGTATGAATTATTGTACAACTTCAAAAAAGAAAAGCATCCAAAGAAATTAAACTTTGTATTTACAAGAAAGCTTATTAAAAACTAATTCACTAAGTGCATGATCATTGTCCATTATGCAAAATTTTATTCCATGATTTTTTAAAATATTGTGTGGAGACCAGCGAACCGTAATAAAATAATTTAATATATATAATAATTGACAAAATTTTATAATTATTAAAATTAATTTTTGAATAAAAATTGGAGACGTCTGAGAAGCAGAAGGATCGATTTCATTATACAATGATGAAAAGCGAACGCCTTCTGCTAAACAATAAGAGAATATGATCGTCTCTTATCGAATAAACAAAAGATAAGTTCGTCTTTCAAAAAGAAAGGACAGATGAGAGACAATCAAGACAGAGAAAAGAACACTTTCCAAAAAAGAAGGTGCGAAAAATGTAGAGCAGAAAAGAAGAATCCGTGTCCCGTCCCGTCGGTGGTCATCCGACGAGGATTAGGGAAAGACGATCTGAATGATAATGAAGAAATGACGTAATTTTTTATTTAATCTCTCTCCCAGGTATCATCTCCAGGCAGATAGCTCTCTCTAGCGAATTATGTTAATATTGTGTTTTATTTCTTGTTTTTTTTTTTTTTTAAATAAATATACAGGAATACCTCGATTATCGCGATTTATAATTTGATACCGAAGTTCCAATTATTGCGCTCCAAATTCGAATTATCGCTGCCTCGAGATATAGCCCACTATATATGCAACCAAAATTACATTTGCTCTCCAGGTAGCTTTAACACTTCGTTTTTATCCGAGGCGCTTGCTCACCACTCATCAATAACTGCCCACCTTTACCTGAAGTACCTGTGGACAGGACCGGTTTAACCCGGTAAGCAGACGATGTACCACATCGGGGCGTCAAAATTATTATTTTCTCAATATTATTACTCAGCAATATTGTATATTACTGAGTAGATGTTACAAGAAAGCTGCATTGGGGACTGGGACCTCTAGAGCCGGTACTGCATGTGAATAATTATTTCTTTTCTTATTTACCCCTATAATGAATGCTAAAATAAACAAGAATGATATCAAGAAGAAACGTAGAGTGATAAGCTTAGAAGATTAGTACGTTTAACACATTTCTTTTTTCCTGAAAAATTTGGCTGTGATCACCCATTTTATATTCATTATTTACTGTATCCCGATTATCGTGGATTCGATTATTGCGGTATTTTTCGTGGCAACACCAAATGCGATAATGTTATTCGTTTTGAATGAGTATCCGAATCAATTCTCCTATCCTGGATTCCTGCATCACTTACTCGCGATCCTATTCAAAAATACGCTAAAATTTATCGATTTTTCATTTTTTTTACTCGGACATCCGCTACGGAATCCTCACACTAGTGTCAAAAATTGGATGTCGAATGATAAGACCCAAGACACCAGTCTACATACGTTGCGAGACCCTCACTATTGTAATAATTCCTATTATTTGCCAAATAAAATAAGATGCATTATAAACTTGATTGATTAAAAAAATAAGAAAGATATCGAAAATAATTTTGCACAAAGCATTCTCAAGTAGGTAATCTAATATTATATCATGTAATTGAATCAGGATGAATCCATACATCATTTTATTCGTATCGTTCTTTTGAAAGCTACATGGATAACTTTTATATCTCATTCTGTTCGCTTTCAGTAGACGTAGTTTCAATATAGTTGGTAAGCATTACAAAAAATTAAAATGTCTAATCTGAATATTTGTTGAAATTATTATCATGAATTAATAATACGGACAATAAATCATTTGATAAATGATTACTGAAGTACAATTCATGATACAATAAAATATTTCAGAAAATAAAATACTGGAAAACAAGTTTTAGAAAGTATTACAAACTAGCATAAAACAAAAAATGATTTTTAAAAATCACAGAAAGACTGCAACAATGGAATATTTTATAATGATAAAAGAAAACGGGGAAAAAAAACAAAAATAATTAAAAATTATCAATTTTTATCACTTTTAGTACGATCTCAATAATATTTACGTGATATATTGTTTGGATAAATTGACGTCCAGTCAGATATAATCGAATCTAGATCACTTTTATTAAACTAGACTTCATAAAGGGCTCCAATAAGCATATATTATACTGTAAATGCACTTTTAAATGAATAACTCTCATTACAAAATATCAATTTTGATTTTTTAAACCAAGTGTAATAGTGATTTTTTCTTAATTCGAGAATTCATCACCGCTAAAATTCAATCCACTATAACTTTAGATCCAGATTAAATATTAATGTGATGCGATTCTTATACTTGAAAAAGTATTCAATAAGACATATTGTAATAAATTCGGAGTAAAAAAAATTATAAGAGGTTTGAAAATAGTAAAAATCAGCAAAAAGCATCATTTCTTCTTCTGTTCTTTCGCAAACATTTATATCGCACTGTATATAGATATTTCTTAAGATCTTTAATATCCCCTGAAAATTTCAACACAATCAACAGAATAAAGGAAAAATAGGAAGATCCATTCTTCCTAAATATCTCTACAGATCGCATGCTTTAACCAATATGGTACACTCTTCTATCTATATGCTTCTTAGATCACTTAAAGTCTTCGGTAAATTTCAACACAATTGGATTCAAAATAGAGAACATATTTAATGGTATATGTTAACACGTGTTGTTAGAAGAATTTTCTCAAAGAAATAAGAGACGTATAGACAATTTTATTAGCCGTATGTAGTATATCCGTATGAATGGCGGGCTGGATTAGAATAAATTGAGGATTTTTATAATTGGATGAGAAATTCGTTTTTAAAACTGTTATTGATAAACTGGAATTAATTATGAACAGTCCACGTTGTTTTATAACCATAATGGTAGCTTTTTATGCCAGATTTTGACGCTGTAGGTTTTAAAATGGATGTCATGTGCTTATTTTAATTTCCAAATAAAAGTGTTTGTAATTAATGACAAAATAATACTTATTTTATGTTTTATGTCTTATTTTAACACGTACATTAGAAAATTGTTAAAAAATGATTCATTTTATTGAATTTTTAAATAATTTTAGCGTTCTGGCCGCCACCATGTTATGACGTAGAATAACGTCATTGAGATATAAAAACAAAAATCTCTTTTCTAACATACTTAGCCCTGAATTAAACAACGAAGTATTTTTTCAGAGTTATGACGTTTGAATGGCATTGTTTATTAAATTGAGAATATAAATATTGAGAATATTTATGATAATTTTTGGTATTTTGCAGCCTGTTATTTAATTTTTTTCCTGGATTTATATACTGAAAAACTTCTTTCATAAAGAACAAATAAATCAGCAGGCCGGATAAAATCTTCCTGCGGGCCAAATAAGGCTCGCGGGTTGTAGCCCCTGAGTTAAATCAATAAATAATAATTGTAAATTAGATATTCACTCTAATTTTAAGAAATAGTTTTTGTTTTTGTTCAGCTAAAAAGTATTTTATTATCATAACCCCATTTTGTGATGTCAGCTATCACTTCATTTAGAGTTTTTGCAAGTTTTATTAATACAAGCTCTTTGACATGCTAAAATCAAATCATCTGCATAGCCAATAATTTTCAGAATGCGCTTGGAATAATTTTTTAGTACTGAATTTATTAAAATATTCCACAACAAAGGTGACAGTATATCAGCCTGCGGGTATGACTTGTTTAAAGCTTTTTGAAACTGAGATACCTTGAGTTTAAACAATGACAGTTCTATTTTCTAAGTAGGCAGAAATAAATTGGATAATATAAAGAGGACAATTAAGATTTATAAGCTCATATAAAATTCCAGGATGCTAGGCATTATCAAAGGCATCTTTATATCTAAAAGGATGGCAATTATAAATTCTTTTTTTTTTGTAAATCCATCATATATACTGTATAACTACAGAGGTCGAAAACAGTTTCCTGTTTTTGATCCTTTGACGATTGATCTTATGTAAAGCCAAATTGATTTTCACATATCCAACTATTATTCGAAATTGGCCAGTTTATCCATTCAACAATTATATTTTGTAAAATTTTATTACTTATTTGTAACAGACTGACAGGTCGATAAGATTTACTGTTTGAGAGAGAGGCATATATACAGGGTGAAGAAAAACTTCGTCGTAATATTTTGTGTGCTGATAGAGGACCTCGAAACAAGTCGAAAATGTCGAATGAACATATGGTCTAAATGGCACATTTTCGAATTATAACCCTTTAAAACTAGCCAATCACCATCGAGTTTATACAAAACGTCACGACGCGTCCAGTCACGGCCATATGCATCTTTTCTTAATGCTACTCTATCCCGTTTTATCGTAACGAGTTCACCATTTTTATCGGTGAAAGTATCATCACGAATAACAAAACATTCATCAAAATGTTTTATACAAACACTGGAATTTTTAGTAGCTTTAAATTCTTCTCGATGAATTTTCTTCTCCCATTTTTTTTTTTTCATATTTTCATCGGAAGGAAAACTAAAAACAGTTATGTATTTCTCCCCGTTATAGTTGGATCGACAACCAGGTACGGAACATAACGTGGCATTATTAAGCCTAACCTTAAAATTCTAAAATTATAAAAATAAAAACTATTTGAAAATAAAGCACTTTGCCAAATTAAATTTATAAACTTTCACTTACCAATAGATATAACGGTATAACCTATATTAAATATATATATTTATTTTATAAGAAATTAATATCAAAGGTTGTAAAAACGAATTGTACCAATTCACATTAGTCAAGAATCAAACCTTCTAGCTTGACGTCACGAATAAGTAGTGACGTCAGCGCCAGGGCCTGTATGTAGATGGCCGTGGTCCAGTTGCCAAGATGCGTCACATTGTGTCGTTTTCCTACTGACTTCCAGGTTAGTAAGACGGCGAGCGACGCAATGCGATACTTAGTAGCAACGCGACGCGTCGTGACGCTTTGTAAAGTAGATGGTGATTGGCTAGTTTTAAAAACCCTTTAAGCTTAGCTTTAAAGGGTTATAACTCGAAAACGGTGCCATGTTTATTAGACATTTTCGACTTGTTTTGAGGTCTCCTATCAGCATAAAATTTTATGATGAAGTTTTTCTTCACCCTGTATATCTCTTAGGGCCCCTAGACGCTAACAGATTTCAGAGCTCCCAATGTCCCAATGTTGAATTATATATCTACTTTAATATAAAAATTCTCAATTTTTTAGGGTCCTAAGCGCCTAATATGTCATTGTATATGACGTATTAGGCGCTTAGGACGCGAAGATAGTATCTAACAATGATGTCGGATACTATATTCATAGACTGGAATCATTGATAAACCATCAAAATTTGAATATGATCGAATTTTTACTTTTCTCTGAATATATTACATGAAATATAGTTGTTATGAAAAATTTTAATGAAATAAAATTGCATTAAATATGCTTTGGCTGTATGTATGTCTTATGGAATATGAATAAATTCGGAACTTTTTAATCAGAATGATTTTTAATAAATATATTTACGGAATTGGCAAAATCTTGTTACGTTTTGGTTTAATTATGAAAATACTATTAATTAAAATTAGATGAATTCATTATTGTATAACTTTACATGTGACCAAAAATTGATCTACATCAAACTATGAATGTATGTTTTAATATTATAAATATTTTAAGTTTGAAATAAAGTACAAGTGAAGAAAATCGTGTTGTAAAAAGCTTTCAGTATGGGTGCGTTCCAAACCTCAACAGACTAATCAGTGATGAGTAAAAAATCTCAGCAAACCGTTCCAAAGCTCAACAAGCCAATCAGTGTTGAGCTTATCAAACGGTCATCACTGTAATCGCTTTTGAAAGGTGGTGAGACTGTTGACACCGGTTTACACCGTTTATCCAACGTCGCGTCGCGGAAAAAGTAGTTCCTACTAGATGATAAGATTTTAAAAGTTAGAGAGTGTTATAAATCATTATCATCGTTGTTGTTTACTAGCAAATAAATTTTAGTGCTTTCTAATGATGCTAATGAAGTTATAACATTCATTATTGTCTTCTTCATCACCATGTTAGCCGCCATCTTATCTCCACACTCAGCAAGTCGTTCCAGAAACAAACTGATGTTGAGTTATTTCTGACGTCAAAAGAGACTTATAATCTCCAAAATATTTTAATAAATTTTATAAATGCAATATAGCATATAATTTACTTATTCTGATTCACTTCGTCATTTGCCAAACTTAACTTTTGTAATCCTATTTGAATTTCTTCCTTTGAAGTTTCTAATTGTTTATTAATATTTATAACTTGGTCCTGAAAAAATTATTTAAAAATAATTGCTTTAAAATAAAATTTAAGTTTATTTTCAATTCTGTATTTACTTTCAAATTAGCTATTTCTTGATTCAGAAGTGATATTTCTTTTGTTTTATCATTACATTGAGATTCTTGCTCTCTTAATAGATTTTGCAATTTTTCTAGAAAAATTAAATAATAATTATAATTTATTATGTCAAATTTATATTTTTATGATAAAATTAAACATATTCAAAATAAAAATTCAAATACTCTTTATATAGCATATATGATGTATGTTTGGCTGTTATGAATACAATAATGAAAAATTAATTTCAATATAAATTTAAATAGAATAAATTTCAAGGTGGAAAAATAAATTTCAAATTTTTGTAAAAAATGAACAATGCTTTTTATTTAAATACAATTAAATAAATATAATTATAAATCATGTTTGAAACTGCAGAAACTTAAAAGACTTCAATAAAAACTCTTATGCAAAAGTCAATAATAGCATTTTTTCCAAATCCTATTTTGATAGTTCATCAGACAGAGAAAATACTGCAGATGAAAAATTTCAATGGAAGATACAGCAATATAAATAAACAATAAGTAAATGTAGGAGCTTTCTATTCTATAATAATGAACATTTTAAGTTAAGAAATAAAAATAATAACAAAAAAATTATAAAGGTATAACATAAACCATAATCGTAAATTAAGAAAATGAAATTTAAATTGTCAATATAAAGTGAAATAACTTTTCAGTATTTAAGTACAAATGTCCTTTTCTATATTTTGAAAATGACATTTAAAAAAAAAAGTAGAATTGTAAATCTAGTTTTACTATGAAATTTCAGTATTTAAGTACAAATGTCCTTTTCAATATTTTGAAAATGACATTTAAAAAAAAAAGTAGAATTGTAAATCTAGTTTTACTATGAAAAAGTTGGTAGCTTTAAATCAGCGATGTACAGGGTTTGTCCTGAAAGTAATTGGACTGATACTGGCAAAGACAATTTAATACAGACAACATCACTTACATTTAAAAATCTTCAAAGTGACTTGTAAATCCAATAAAAAATAGACAGTATAAGGGGTTTGTCCTGAAAGTAATTGGATTGATACTGGCAAAGACAATTTATTACAGACAACATCACTTACATTTAAAAATCTTCAAAGTAGGACCCTCATGAAGTCACACAGCGCTGCCAACGTTCTTTCCATTGCTTGTACGCCCCCAGGAACTCCTTCTCCGGGATGCTTTGAAGATACCTCATCGTGGCGTCCTTTCATGACCCTCTTAAGCTGAGGTAACAGAAAAAAGTCGCATGGAGACAGGTCTCGGCTGTGGCAAGGTTGGAATGTTTTTCTTGGCCAGAAACTCCCTGGTCGCCAAGGCGGTGTGGCTCGACCCCTTAGCGACCAGGGAGTTTCTGACCAAGAAAAACATTCCAACCTTGCCACAGCCGAGACCTGTCTCCATGCGACTTTTTTCTGTTGAAGGTACCTTGTCATGGCATCCTTTCATCACCCTCTTAAGCCGGGTAACAGAAAAAAGTCGCATGAAGACAGGCTGGGCTGTACGCAGACTGTGGCAAGGTTGGAATGTTTTTCTTGGCCAGAAACTCCCTGGTCACCTATCAATTTAAAACATAAAAAATGTTTTAAATTGGTCAATTTAAAACAAAAAAAATGTTTTAAATTGACTAGGCACCTCTTTATCAAAATTTGTGGCCCTGAAAACTTTTTATAGTAGTAAATAGAAATCTGTGCGATTACTGTATATAGGAAGCACAGCCATTTTTGTGATGTCATATCCTGGCTTTGTTGATTTTTATAGTAGTAAATAGAAATCTGTGCGATTACTGTATATAGGAAGTACAGCCATTTTTGTGATGTCATATCCTGGCTTTGTTAATGACGTTTAACTGTTAGTAGCACCATCTATGTTACGTTCTAAAGAAATAATATGATTGGTTCTTTATATAGCTACGTCATTTTGAAAAATTACCATTGAAAGTATAGGAAGTGTCCCATCTATATTAGTAATCTGTGGTTTCCATTCTGTAAGTGCATTAACTGACGGGGCCTTCCGTACAGACTGCCTATCCTTGTGGAGGGGTCAGCCGGATTGTGCAGGACGGGGATCGACGGGTCGGCAGTGGCGCCGAGACGGGGGAAGGCGGGACAAATTCCCGGGGCTCGTAGAAGATTGAGGGTCCTAGCCCACTTCCTAAAAAATAAGAATTTTTTCTACTTTTTTTTAATTAAGTAACTGCACACTATAAGATATATAGAATTAAAATCATATTATAAAAATGCAAGGTAAAGAAAAATTTTTGTATTTTAAACAGTTAAAATAAGAGTTAATTATGATATTAAACATAAACATTTCATTTAAACAGAGAAGGAACTGACAGACCGACAGGGCTCACAACAAATTTTTAGAGGAACAGGATAAATAGAGTGGAATAGATTTATAACGAAACGATTGAGACCGGAAAATTTTTCCGTTATAACCGACATGAAAATAAAAATAAAAAAAAATGGAGGTGTTTCCCAAAATTAGTTCCATGAACTATGATGTTATTTTTCTAAAAAATCGATATTTCAAAGATTTTCTTCGAAAATATAATTAAAAAATAAAATTTGTCGAACCATAATATCAAATTGAGGTTGACTAAAATTGCATATAGTATACTTTTTAAACAGAATTTAAATAAAGTGAATAAAATTTTGAATAATTTATGTATAAAATATGTAGTATGTATGGTTTTTATATTTTACAAAAAAAAAAGAAATATATATATATATACAGTAAAACCTCGATTTTACGGACTATAGGGGGCAAGACTAGTCCGTAAAATCGGAAAGTCTGTAAAATCGAAGTAAAATTTTTTTATAAACATTAATTAGCATTTTCAACATACCTGTACTAATTAATGTGACTTATGCCTAAAAACTGTATTATTTTACATAGAGTATTTTAAATTAAATTAAACTACCTACATACATATATATTAAATTTAAGTAAGTTGTTAAAATAAAAATTACGCATTATGCAATAAATGAGTGCTTTATTTTACAAATGCTGAATGTAGCTATACTGTAGACAGTTTATGCAAATATTGAGATCGGAAGATGCTATACTGTAGACAGTTTATGCAAATATTGTACTAATATTATTTATTTTATTTTTTGGGATGGTGTCCGTAAAATCCGAAGTCCGTAAAATCGAGGTTTTACTGTGTATATATATATATATATATATGTATATATATAGTATATAGGGGCCCCAAAACCTACTTCGTACTGGGGCCCGGGATTTCTTTCGGCGCCCCTGAGGTCGGGCCCGGACTCAATAATATTTCCAAGGGTGGGACCTGAGACTCGAATCCGGGTCCTCCAGAGTGGAAAGCCGAAGCGTTTCCGTGTGACCAATCCGGCAGCATATGGCTAAGTTAGGTTAAGTTAGTTAAGCTGCCATATCTCACAAGAGATATTCTGTATCTTGCAGCGGCCACTTATAGAACCTATCATAGGCTGGTCAACACCCATGATAGGGCCAACTGGATGATTGAAGAATGGGGTTCAATGGTCCGGGCCCGGACTCCTCCTGAAAAGCTAACACCCATTATAGGGCCAATTGGATGGTTGAAGGATGGGGTTCAACGGTCCGGGTCCAGACCCTTCCTGAAAAACTGGAGATGTGAGATCCGGCTTTGAACCCGGATCCTTCAGAGTGGTAAGCCACAACTTTACCAAGCGGGCGTCTGGCCGAGCCTCCATATGGCATACTACCTAGAGGATTAGTTTCAATTTTGACTTCCATATCTTCTGTTTTTCAGGAGGAGTCTAGGCTCGGCTCATTGAAATTCATCTATCAATCGTCCAGTTGACGTCATCAGAAATATTGGCAATCTCTGATGGGTTCTCAAGTTATCGCTGTCCAAAATATCCTTTGTGCAATTCAGCAGTATTACTAAATTTAATTTGTCGGCCGGATGGCCGCGTGGGAAAGCTTCGGCTTACCACCCTGGAGGATCCGGGTTCAAATCTGGGTCCCACACCTCCAATTTTTCAGGAAAGGTCCGGGCCCGGCCTGTTGAACCCCATCCTTCAACCATCCGGTTGACCCCATCATGGGTGCTGGCCAGCCTGTGATGGGAGCTATAAATGGCCGCCGCCAGATAAAGAATATCCCATGAGGATATGGCGGCGTAATAAAACTAACCTAACCTAATCTAACTAACTAAATTTAATTTAACCACAATATGGTCATATATTAATTTTTATTATGACATTGAATCTTTCATGGATATTTTGGCGGCGGCCATTTAAAAACTCACTACAGATTAGTGATGGAATCAACCATAGGATTGAAAGATGGAATTCAATAGGCCAGGCCGAGATCCTTCCTGAAAAATAGGAGATGTCAGATCCAGATCTTTCAAGGTGGTAAGCAATCACTTTACACGCGACCATTAGACCGACTAGATGTAGTCATTCCATAATGGTCATAAGAATAGTTCTGTTTAGTATGTTTTTCTCTTTTATCTTTTCTTTCTCGTTTTATGTCGCTTTTCAACTGCAGCTTATAGAAATTATGTCATGAATAATTGGATTTTCAAATGAAATTCCAATTATTCATGACATAATTTCTCATACCATCCTGAAAACTATAAACTATTTATATAAACTTCGAAATAATTTTCAGCGAGAAAAGCTAACAAATATATTATCGAAAGTTAAATTATTATTGATGTACATTTATCTCAAATAATAAAAGATGCGAATGAAAGAATTATAGAATCCGAATATTATTAATGAATTTAAACATTATGCTTAATTATTTATATTTAAGTATATACTATAATAAGGTTTATTTTTAATTCTTAAAATTCATTATTATATTTTGTGATTGTGTATTGAAAATTTGCTAAGATTTTTTAATGTATAATTTCTTTCATTGTTGTTCTTTTTCCTTCATTTTATATTAGAACATTTATTAAATTTCATTGTATTTTAATATAGTAAAATAACTCTAAATAATTTTTCGAAAATAATATATACAGTAATAGAATATTGGAATAACAAAATATTACATTATTTAAAATTTAATAAACTGGAATAAAATATTAAAAATTTATGAATTTATTTATATAAATCTACATGAATTAAAATTTTAACAAATATTTACTTTATAAAAATGGTAAATTAAATATTCAATATAAATTTTAAAAATGACATCGATTTTCGTCTGCTTGAGGTCGCGTTATCTCTTCCTTCCAGGTTCCATTGCAAGCGGAAGGGGGGAGTGATGCGCGAGGTGCATTCGCAGAATCGTTTGGTTGCCTTGGTAGCGGAACGCATTGGAGACGAAGAAAGTCGTTTGGTTCTGTTGTGGAAAAAACAAACGGATCCTGAACTCATATCTTGATGGGGGATTATAACTACGGCGTTACGTCTACCGTAAGAACGTTGTCGCCGACTATCGATTACCAGCAGACGAGCGCCACGACGTCATTATTCTATCCGGGAAACGAAATGCAAGATGAGTTATTGCTAGAAAAGAATCAGAAACAGTTGAACGAGAACAGTGATCAGAAAAGCGAAGAGGTTGTGAATGGACAGAACGATAAGAAAGTCACCACCGAAACGTCGACATCTGTTACCGCGTCTTCACCTTTGCAACAATTCGGTTTTACGGAACCTTCGACCACAGCGTCGAATTTCTGGTCAACAGATGATGCCTTCTTGCAGGGCCTTCCTGTTTTAAATGGACAAATTCCCTTTCAGAATCTGACAGCAAACTCTATTTTAAATACGAACTTGAGCAATCAAATTATCCCTCAACCTCAAAGAAGGGCCATAACAGGTGCACATAATTTTAGTCAAAATAGGCAACCGAATTTGTACAAAACATATGCGAATTGGAGTAATCCTACGTGGACTTCATCTCAAACGCAAAATACGTTATCTGCATGGAATAATCAGAAGAGGTCTGTGCCAAATCTGAATCCCATTTCACCTTTAAAGAAATCACCTCCAGCCATAGGTCAGCCATCAATGTTAATATCACCGTCCAAATTCCAAAGGAGTACATCTCTACCTATTGGAAAACCATTTCCTCATAATATCCCTTCTAATACAGGATATGATATCACTAACTCAGAAGATATCAGGGACGGAAATGTTATGTTACCATATCAGGTGAGTGATGGTGCATCGTTTTACTATACTCAGAAAATATCTCACTACTTTAATATAATATTTTTTGTTTGCTTTTTATACAATAAGGTATTTATATATTATAAGCTTTAAATATATAATTTTATCAATATTAAAAATAAATTAAAAATTTTTTAATAAATAAAAATTTTACTAGATTATTAATAATGTGTTTACCCGTTGTTTATATTTGAATCTCTTTTATATAAACGTGTTTCAGATAAATATTAAAAAAAATTAATTGATTCATATAAAAATCTTTAATGAAATTTTGATTTTTAAATAATAATAATGAATAGTAATGCTGATTATCTTTTAAAAAACAAAATATTAGTGTATATCTTCTACAAATATTAATTATATCTCTCACATTTACTGAAGAATGTAAATGAAAACATTCATTTTGAAAAATTTATTAATTCAGTATACTGTACAGTCCATTTATAAATTGATCCTACTAATTTGTTTTATACCTAGTTTTGTAGATGAATAGTTATATATTATTCAGAATGCTTTATGTAAAGGTAGATTGCTCACTAGCTCAATTTAAAATTGTGTTTATTTAAAAAATAAAAAAATGTTAAGCACATACTTGAATGAATTGCATTTAAAGTCTGAATTAATCTAGGATGAATAATATGATCTTTATAGGTATATTTTAAATCATATATGCAGTGGTGTAGCTAGAAATTTTGGGCCCTAATGCAAATGTGGCACAAGGGTCCCATCAAAAAATATAAAACTGTAATAAAGAAACACAACAGAAATTTTAAATCAAAATAAATTTAGATAACTATAAACAACTGAGTTCCGCTGCTTCTACTGACAAAAGAAATCACAACAAGCACTTGCTTCAGGATTAAAAAAACTAATTTATTATTGGATATATATAATATGCACTACTAGTATATGTAGTGCATATTATATATATCTAATAATAAATTAGTTTTTTATCCTGGTTCAAGTACTTGTGATTTCTTTTGTCAGTAGAAGCAGCGGAACTCAGTTGTTTATACTTGTTGTGATTTCTTATAGTTGTAAGTCTTTTACTAATTTAAAATAAGGTTTATAATAAAATTTATTTATTCAGTGTGAATATAGTAAATTTATTGTAATTTAGATAAATTATAAATTTATTTGGATTTAAAATTTCTGTTGTGTATCTCAAGGGTTAATTTGGCAAGTTGTTTAGATTCATTTGGATTATAATTCCCTTGAAGTTTGATTTGTCTGTAATAAAGAATTTATAAAATATAAAAAAATATTTTATTTTCTGTATAATACATATTACGAAATAATAATATAAAAGTACAGAAAAATGTCAGATTCAAGTGCAATACCAGAATACCACACAGATGAGAAGGAACGTAAAAGAAAAGTAAAATACGCCCAAAAAACTGATATGTTTGAAAAAAAAAAAGAGCTATTATGTTGAGAGGAAAAAAAGATTTCAAAATCATGAATATTTGCTGAGAAGGAACGTAAAAGAAAAGTAAAATACACCCAAAAAACTGATATGTTTGAAAAAAAAAAAAGAGCTATTATGTTGAGAGGAAAAAAAGATTTCAAAATCATGAATATTTGGCATATATTGGCAGAATAAGTTGATTTTTAAATTATTGTCTTTCAAGTATTTCAAAAAGTTAGAAATAATTTACAAGCTTATAAACTAGGATTATTATATACACGTGCCCCTGCATGTGAAATCACTATATTTTGATAGCATTTTGAAAAATAAAAGGTACTCTGTTGGTAAAGAACAGAACTATGACATACAATTTCAATTATAATGATTTGGCACTAAATTTGAGTCCTGGAGCCAAGGAAGTAATTCCAATAGAGTAGAACTGTATAATATTAAATAAAAGCAAACAATAAGCCAAATAAGCAAGATAAATCGTTTATTCAAAAATTAATATATTACACAATTGGAAGCATACAGTAAGAAAGGGTTAATACGGTTGTTCCATGAGATTTTGACTCACCATATATTTATTTAAAACTATTAATTTTCAGAGTATTGTGCATAGTTTATTAACATCGCCTGAATGGCTCCTGAATGCCCAGTGCCCCAGTCCTCGCATTGTTTTTCCTTATGGTAGTTACGCCACTGCATATATAGCATAGTCACACTTTATATGATTTTGATTTTATAAGTGTAGGAGCTCTCCAATTTATTTAAGATTTGCATTCTTGGCAATATTGTGTAAATTGAATTTACCTATGTAAACTATTACATAAATATTTTGGTAAAATAAAACCATTAAATGCTGTATGTATAGGCTATCCATAAGGCAGGAAATATAATTTTTGTAATAAAAAATGCATACCTAAATTATACATTACAATTACATGTACAGGCAGTTCTCGACTTATATAAGTGGAGTGTTCAGTGAAACTCTAAGTAAATTGAATCTATATATCAGAGGTGGCCAAACTGCAGCTTGAGAGCCACATGCAGCTCTTTGGTTCATTTAATGTGGCTCCACAGTATGAAAGTCAATAGTTAATATGGAGCAAATATCTACTTAATTTTTAAAAATAATATATTTGTAATTTATTTGATTTATTGAATGTAGTATATGCATTTAAATGAAATAAATGCAAGGTAAAATATACAGGGTTAGCCTAAATGATTCATTGGGTTTCAAAGCAATGTTTATTGACAAGTATACGATGTACAAAGACGTGTGATACCTGAAAAGATAGATACACTCACCAAGTTTAAAAAGCCTGCCTCGTGGCTCATGTGCATGCTAGATAGCAGTCCCATGACGGCACTCTGCAAGATGCAGCAATGCAGGAGAAGAGTTTTTGTGTGTGAGAATATGCGAAGTGTTTGTCAGTTACGAGCGTTCAGCATGCATTCGTACGCAAATACAGAAAAGCTACACCTGGTCACCAGAGCATTTTGTGTTGGTTTTGCCAGTTTTGTGATACTGGTTATCTGTGTAAAGGGAAAAGCATGGGGTGACTGCGTGTCTCAGAGGAAATCGTGGAGCGCATGAGACAGAGCTTTGTGCGCAGCCCACAAAAATCAACCGTTCGTGCAAGTTGTGAACTGGGCATTCTGCAGAAAATGGTGTGGAATGTTTTGCAGTGGCATTTGCATTTCAAACCCTACCATTTGCAACTGTTATAACACCTGACTCCAGATGATTTTGCCCGCTGATTGGAGTTTTGTACCCGAATGCAGCAAGCTATGGAAGATGATGATGACTTTGCGGGGACATTGATATTCAGTGATGAAGCGATTTTCCATCTGTCGGGAAAGGTGAATCGTCACAGTGTGAGAGTGTGGGGTACTGAATTGCTGCATGTCTGTGTGGAGTTGGAAAGGGATTCGCCAAAAGTGAATGTCTTCTGTGCCATATCCAAGACAAATGGGAAAGGTGAATCGTCATAGTGTGAGAGTGTGGGGTACTGAATTGCTGCATATCTGTGTGGATTTGGAAAGGGATTCGCCAAAAGTGAATGTCTTCTGTGCCATATCCAAGACAAAGGTGTATGGCCCCTTTTTTTTCATCGAGCAGACGGTTACAGGTTCCATGTACCTGGATATGGCTCCAACTCACTGGAGCACAATTGTCCGTGCCTTTCTCAACAGAGAACTGCCACATCGTGACAGGTTCCATGTACCTGGATATGTTGCAGTTGTGGTTGTTGCCACAACTGACTGCTGACTCCTCGACTTTCATCTTTCAACAGGACGGGGCTCCAACTCACTGGAGCACAATTGTCCGTGCCTTTCTCAACAGAGAATTGCCACATCGCTGGATAGGGTGCACTGGACTGGGTGATGTTCCTCTGTTGCCATGGCCCCCAGGTTGCCAGATCTGATGCCATGTGATTTCTTCCTGTGGGGTTATGTTAAGGACAAAGTTTATGTATGTGACGGCACTCTGCAAGATGCAGCAATGCAAGAGAAGAGTTTTTGTGTGTTAGAATATGCGAAGTGTTTGCCAGTTACGAGCATTCAGCATGCATTCGTACGCAAATACGGAAAAGCTACACCTGGTCACCAGAGCATTTTGTGTTGGTTTTGCCAGTTTTGTGATACTGTTTTCCCTTTATGAGATTGACTAATTATAATTATTCTGTATAAAAGATATATGTTTATAAAATGATTTACTTTAAATAAAAATTGCTTATACAGTATTTTAATTCTAAAACAGAAAATCTGGCAACATGCACAAATTTGTAAAGTATTCCTCAAAAGTATTAGTGTCATAAACTGCATGATTACCAAATATGACATTAGAAAATAACTATTTTTAAGTTTTAATTTATTTACTGTATTGATGGTGGAACCATCGATAGAATAAAAATAATTACTCCATTGATGTCTGTACATCAATAGAGAGTATGATGTTTATTAAATAATTAATTTATAAATCTTAATCATATAAAAAAAAATATTAAATAAATGGTAACTAGAAGTATATTTTTAGCAGGATTTTTTATTAAGAGCAAAAATAATGTTATAATAATATTTATAAACACTCAGTGCAGTTTATAATCGATTATGGATCAAAGCAGGCCAATTAATTCGATAATTTAATACCTGTTTTTGTCTATATTTCAATTAATATAAGCTACAGTTATGCTTACTGCATTGGAAAAGTTCCTGGCTTTATCATCAATAAAGTAATTAAATTAAAACTTAAAAATAATTATTTTCTAATGAGATATTTGGTAATCTTGCAGTTTAGGCCCTAATATTTACTTACCTGAGCAGAACTTTACAAATTTGTGCAACGTTGCCAGATTTCTCTGCTTTAGAATTAAAAACAATATAATATTTAATTTTTCATTTTATATAAAAAAAATATTAGATTTATATTATACAATAATTATGGCATTATATATGTGTAATATTTTTTATTAATAAACTTTATGAAATAGTTTATAAAATTATTTGATTATTTAAAATAAAAATTCCCTACATTTTAATCTAAAACAGAAAATCCGGCAACATTGCACAAACGTGTAAAGTACTGCTCATAATAAGTAAATGTCAGGGCCTTAAACTGCAGGATTACCAGATATTTTATTTTTATTTTTTTTTTACTAAAAGCCGAACTATTGAAAGAAATTTCTGGCTGAATCTCAGCCACAGCTTTCTTCTTTAATGCGTTAATGAACTTGATCTATATACTTTCTAGATATACGTAATTGAGTTTTTTATGTTTTAATTCTCAAAATTTTAGTTTGATTTAAATACTAGAATCATCTCTATAATACTAAAATATATAACATATAGTTTATATATCGATTATGAGAGCGATTAAAGTTATGCTTTTTATAAAATAATTTTAGACAACTTTCAGGAAGAAGAATTTAAATTATTCGAGGAGGATTAGTATTTACGGTAGTGTAACTATTAAAATCAAAAATTTCATTCATTTGTAACCCAAGCTTAAAATTCAGTTGCAAATCGATTGTTAAATGGACTTTCTTCCTGTCGGCATCCAATGAACTAATGAGTATAAACAAAATAGAAAGGAACTCACCGTAGAGATTCCAATTCTTCCTCCTTGGCAGCCAGTCTCTTCTCGTACTCGTGGCGAACTTGAGCCAATTCAGCTGCCAGGCGCTGGGCCTTGGCCTCTTCTTGTTTCCTCATGGCTTCGGCCTCCTTGTATGCCGCTAATAATTCCTCTCTCTCGTTCTCTAATCTTTTGATCTCGATATCCATCTCGTGGATCCTTCTCTGAGCGTCACTTAACTGACCCTTGGCATCGTTAAGGTCATCTTAAATATGAAAATTATGTATATTATCTAGAGAGAAAAGAATTCCCCATAGGACGAATCTTAGCTTACCTTGCAGTTTCTTATTCTCTCTAGCTAAGGCATCTCTATTGTCTCGTAACTTCTCATAATCGTGTTGCAGTTTCTGCAGTTCAGCGATCTTAGCTCTAGTCTCGCGTTGAGATTGCTCTAACAGAGCCACTAATTCATCTACTTTATTCTTCAGTTCCAAATTAATCTTCTCCAATTGAGCACAACGCTTTTCCATGTTTTGGGCGTGGGTAGTAGCCTGAAAAAAAAAATATTTTTCATATAAAAAATCAGAACTAAAATATAAATTTAAGAATATATATAAGTTATGTATTCCTAAATTTAATATTCGTTAAACATTATCATCATTAATCATATAATTGATACACAATGACTTTCTGTACTGACCTTCTCCAGGTCCATGATCAACACTTCTACTTCACTCTGCAATCTAGATTTCTGTTTTTCTAAAGAACTGCATTTGTTCAGTAAAGCTTGAAGCTGTTCTTCGTATTCTGCTATTTTCTGGGCCAATTTGCGTCTAAAAATATTAAAAGTAACATTTTGCATATAATACTACACGATATACATTTAAAAATTAAATATTTTCTTACCTCAGTTCTTCGCATTCGTCGTTATGAGCTTGGCATTCTGCTTCGTATTTAGATTTCCATGCTGCAGCATCCCCATTAGCTTTACTCAACTGCCTCTCCAGGTCCATTCGTATTTCTGACTCTTCGTCCAACTGAACTTTCAACGATTCCACTTCTACCTCTAAAGTGTGGACGTGCTGTTCCAGACTGGATCGTTTCTGAGGAACGATCATAGTTTAATATTGGTACGAATTTTTCATAATCACAGAAATCGAACGAGAGACCTACCCTTTCTTCATCCTCTAATCTGCGACGAGTTTCTTCCAGTTGAGTGGCTAGCTGGGTTTTGAGATAGTTGACATTGTCTAGAGATGTCTTATATTCCTGCACTTCTTTCATCAGTTCGATGTTTTCTGAACTGAGGCGAGATTTTTGGGCACTGACTTCAGTAACCGTTCGGCTAAGTTCTTCGATTCTAACATTAAGTTCGTGGATGGTGATTTCCAACTTTTCTACAACCTTATGGGCTGCCAACTACAGAAATAATTATTTATTTAATATATAAATATTTTATTAAAGTATGTTTCTTCAATCACTCTTAAAAATACTTCTAGTTAAGAATTTTCTTTAAAAATTAAATTCTTTTTCACATGAAAAAATAGGACCAAAAACTAATAAAATTCAGATACCACAGCCAACATGCATCTTTTTTTCAAACTGTCTTCAGATGCAGGGCGAACATTTTGTGTCAAAACAGGAATCAATAAAAAAGTAAACAATCACTTTAATATAAATTTAATATGAATATAAAAATGGCACTATGCTCTAAATCGCGTACTAGTAGTAGTAATAGTAGGAGGAGGAGGAAAGGGGCTTTCCATAGCCCTAGCACTGCGACCACTAACAGTCTATTGTGCACCCCTAACAGGGTCATCCCATAAGAAGTCCCGTCTTAAACGCGAAAAACAGTATCTTCTTCAATGGGACTGTAAAAAGATCTTCTGATGCAGCAAATGCCACCCAAGAAGATCATACCTTGGTCCTGAAAGGTCCATACATTCACCTAAAATGTGAAGAGGAGTTTCATCTCCTTGACATCCTCTACAATTTAGATTATTAACAATCCCAATTAAGTGAAGATGCCTTCTAAGATAACATGCCCTGTGATAATCCTAGCTTCATTTTTATGCAGTGCAAGCAACTCTTTAGTTCTCTGAATGGAAGGGCCTAAAATGAGAATTTTAGCTTGCTTTAAACCATGAGTAGACCTTCAGTGAGTGAGATGTTGCCAACCAGTCCTTGATAATCTGCCCAAATGCATCAAATCTGATGCCCAGGGCAGGTTCAGGTCCAATAAAGGGACGAGAATCGCATAGATGACAAATTTTTTTTTATACTAGAAATATATAAATTTCATTTGGAAGGAAAAGAGAATACGCTCTATATTATATGAATTTATGAATTTTTCACATTATATAATTTTATCATTAATGAAAATTAATGATTTTTTTATTTAAATTTATTACTTTTTTGGGATATACTAAATTAATATTTAATATAAATGACTTAATGTTATGTCTTATTAATTTTAATTAATGTTCTCTTTCAATATTTAATTTCCATGCTTTTGCTTTTCGGATATTAGTTTTATTTTTCGTTGACAATTTTTACTATATCCGCTTTCTTAAACTTGGCATAAGAGATATGCGAAGTTTAAGTTATAGATTTCACTCGATATCCATTTATAAGTATCCGAGATATACAAATATATACATATCAAGCCTTTTATTAAATTTTTAAAATGACGATTTGCACCATTTTTGCCTTGAATTTTCAAAATGTTTTAAAAGTCGAAAAAAATTTATTTTTTTTTTATTTAAATTTAAGTAAAAATCATATGTAGTTTGTTATATATAAGGAATTTTTCTCATATCAGTTTTATCTAAATTCATTAAACAGATATTCTAGAATCTTATAATTCTGTTACCAAATACTCTTTTCCTCTAAATGCAGCTTGCCTGTACAGCTAGGGTCATATGCAGGCAAGTTACCACAACGGAGATAAGATATTTTCGAAAAATAAGACATTTTTAAATGAATTTAGAAAAGTTTCTGAATAAAATTCTGGCATTACTGTAAATATATATATATTTTTTTCAAATGTAAATTTTAGTTGAATTTTAATTCTATTATTCTCAAAAAATCACTTCCGATATGGTATGAATTAACACCAGAAAAAAATTCATAAAATAATATTAAAAGAAAAAATTGTCGGCTGCGTTTATGTCAACAATATTACTGAACAATATCTAATATATAAAAAATAAGCTAAGTATAATATCGAAAAATTTGTTACAAATTTGAAACGGTTACTTTGATGGTTTATTTTTAAAAAATAAAGCAATCACACCAAGTAAATAATCGCTTCTAAATTGTAATAAATTTCCTTATTTGTCAATACTGTAGTTGGTTTATTTTTTTAGATATTCTTGGATATATATTTATTGTTTCAGATACAAGCACACACTAAAAAATGTCGTTTAAACTGCAATTTACAAACATGTCATTAAATATGCTTATTATTTTTAAACCGATTGTTTTGAAATTATTTCTGTCGGAATAAACTAAGATTATTAAAGTAAAGGAATAATACGAAAAGATTTTTACAAGTTTAAATAATTCCAAAATATTCTTCTTCTTTCAGAAGCCTTGATTGTCCCATTCAAATGGGATCGGTATTCTTTATTCTTACTCTCCATGTTCCTCGTCCTCTTCACTCAGTCCCTTCTCTCTCAAGTCCTCCCTCATCCTCTCTATCCATCTAATTCTGGGTCTATCTCTCCTTTTCTTTCCACCAATAGTCATTTCCTTAACGTTGCTACCCACATATTCTTCACTCCTCTTATATACCCGAACCACCTAAATCTTCTTTCCTGGATCTTCCTACTAACCGGGCCTACTTTAATTGTACCTCTGATGTAGTCATTCCTTATTTTATCCATTCTTGTTACACCACACATGAATCATCCTCATTTCAGCTACATCCAATTTCCTTTCCTGTGACTTAGTAACTGCCCAAGTCTCTGAGTCATACAGCAGGGCTGGTCTTACTACCATTTTGTACAGCTTACTCTTCATCCTGCAACTACCTTTCTTATTACATAACACTCCACTTAACCTCCTCAAGTTAACCCATCCACACTGTATCCTACGCTCAATCTCCTCTTAGAATCTTCCATCCTCAACTATATTTGATCTCAGGTATTTAAACTTGTTTGGTCTCCCAAAATGGTTGCCATAATATATATATGAATTTCATTTAAATAGGGCAATATTTACGCCAGTTATAGCAAGAAAAACACGCTTATAATGTTTTTCTTTGTTACATCAATAATATTGATCCAAACTCGATTCTCCCATGGGCTCCAATAACGGATGTATAATTTTATCCAAATATAATAAAATTCGCATAAATACGATAATATTTACAGTTGTTTATCGTGTTTCCGACAGATACAGAACGGACTCATTTTTAAATGGGAAGAATTAAAAAAAATAAGCATTAAAACAATGAAAAATGGAGTATCTATGTAACACAAAACATTATGGAAGAATTCAAGATGACAAAATGACTACAAAATGTATGCGATACATATCCTCATCCGTTCTTCCAAATTTGGATTTTGAATAATAATCAATTAAAAAATTAACAAAAATAACTTCTGAAATTCTTGATTTTAGTAGTCATCTGATTCTTAGATTAAAATCAGGTGTCTGTCAACTGTCGTTCACTCTGACATCGGCTGATAGTGCGGGCATGCACAGAGACTCCTAAATTATCTTGCTATCAAATACGCTGCACTGATACTGAATTTTATATCAGTACAGCGTATTCCCCTGACTTACTATATAAGAAACATATCTAATCCAAATTTGGGCAAAATTAGAAAGCAATGCCAAAGTATCCGTGAAGAAAGAGGAGAAAGAGACGAGGAAGAAGAAAACATGATGCATGTTTGTCAATATTTTCTATTTTCAAACTGCTATACTTTCTTAATAATAGATTTGAAAGTTAAAGTTTGGCATTTTATGTTTTATTAAACGCTTCTCATAATTATAAAGGTCAAGTCAGTAATATTTAAGTTACAGCAAGCTGAATTATGGGCATAATGATTCTGATAATAAGAGAGAGAGCAGTGATTACTGTACTTGATAGATAAATCAACTTATACATTTTTATAACTTAAAAAATTATATAATAATCGCAAAAAGTTTATAAATTTCTTTCTTTAATTCAATACAGCATAATAAGTGAAAGGTAAGTTCTCTTAAACATTTTATGCTAACTTAAAATTGTAAAGTTATTCGAAACATTAAAGTTTTATAATTGATAACTTAATTTGTTGGTCTAAATTTCCTGAAAATTTAAGATAAAATCATGATATGATCACATAGTAATCAATCAATTTAGACTGATAACAGTGCAAAGTCTGAAGACAACATTATCACACGCTGATCACTGAAAGTTTTTTATATATTTAATAAATAAAAACTGCTTATCTCTATATAAAAAGTCTCTTGAAGTGTCAAATTTGTATACTTTCTTATATCCTCCATATAATTTTTTATTGTTATCATCTTCTACAAATAACTTTTTTACTAATTTTTAAAAAAAAAACTAATATGTTGATAAGCAATAAAATAGTTCGTATCTATATTTATCACGATCATGTGATGTAGTTTCTGTAACAAAATATGAGGCATTCGATTATAAAATAGCTATATTAATCTTTATTTTTTAACTAAAACAGTTCTGAATTCTGTTTGTGATCCATTGTAAACGCAGAATGAAATTTATTACTAGCTAAATGTGCTAAAATTTCTTTGCAGCAAAAGCTCATAAATGAGCTTTTGCTGCTTTTTGAAGATTTAAGTTGATTTTCGGAAAACAATTACAACCTTTCCAACGTTATGAGAGATTTTTTTTGTATGCTTTTTTGCGAACAAAATGAGGATGATTATAACTCGATATTTATAGGAAAATTTTCAGTATTTTGCCGTAATTGTTTCCGAAAGAGATAAGATATTGTTAAGAGATGAAGTTATTTATCACGATCATGTGATGTAGTTTCTGTAACAAAATATGAGGCATTCGATTATAAAATAGCTATATTAATCTTTATTTTTTAACTAAAACAGTTCTGAATTCTGTTTGTGATCCATTGTAAACGCAGAATGAAATTTATTACTAGCTAAATGTGCTAAAATTTCTTTGCAGCAAAAGCTCATAAATGAGCTTTTGCTGCTTTTTGAAGATTTAAGTTGATTTTCGGAAAACAATTACAACCTTTCCAACGTTATGAGAGATTTTTTTTGTATGCTTTTTTGCGAACAAAATGAGGATGATTATAACTCGGAAAGGAAGGATGATTATAACTCGATATTTATAGGAAATTTTTCAGTATTTTGCCGTAATTGTTTCCGAAAGAGATAAGATATTGTTAAGAGATGAAGTATTTTTATGTTAATTTACAATATTTTATTGTTTATCGATAAACAATAAAACATATATGCGATTTTTAATTCCTTATCTTAAAATCGAAAGATTAAAATAGAAGAAAATAATTCCTAGAAGAGCTTACCTTTTCCTTATTGGCATTTTCCACTTGAGCTAGCAATTCATAAACCTCAGCTTGCAGTTTCTGCTTTTCTCTATCTAACCTGAAATGCAACAAATTAGATTTAGGATTTATTTCCAATGCATATTTTTTAATTATTATTCGAAAAAAAAAATATTTCTTACTTCGTTTTTTGCTTGTTAAGTTGTTCTACCTGTTCTTGGAAGTCGACGATGCTTTCCTGATGCTTTTTTCTCAGATGATGAGCAGTTTCTTCGCTTTCCAGGTGGACGTCTTCTAATAGCTTTCTTAGTTTGGCTAATTCCACGTCTCGTTTTTTATTCAATTCCGCCTAGGTAACGGTAACCATCTTTATTTGTACCCCATCCACAAATTGTTCTACTAAAATATTGGAGAACGTTTCTTACCTGACTCTCGCTGCTTCCTTCCGCTTCTTCTAATCTTTCAGTCACTTGCATTAGTTGGATCAGAAGGTCGGATTTTTCTCGTTCGATCTGTAAGGCAAAGAAAATTATGACAAATTTTTCAAAAAAATACAAAAACGATTACTTCCAATAGCCATAACATTAGGATGAGAAATATATCAATTCATAACTTTTTAAGGACTGAAATTTGATGAATGTCAGGAGTTTATGTTATACAACAGCACCTTTTGAGATAACACAAGAAAGTAGGAAGTCAGAATTGATAATTAATTCGAAACTGTAAGTATCAATTCATAACTTTTTAAGGACTTAAATTTGATGAATGTCAGGAGTTTATGTTATGCAACAGCGCCTTTTGAGATAACACAAGAAAGTAGGAAGTCAGAATTGATAATTAATTCGAAACTGTAATCATAAAAGCTTCTTCTTGGAAGGTTTGCATCATAGTGATAACAAAGAGCAAATAGAAAAGTTATATTAATTATTATCACAAGACGTGTAATTTAAATATTACTATTAATTATTATTAGCTTATTTTATGAAGATATTATCAGGATATCTTTCTGTGTATTTACTGCAATCCAATTAATTAATAACTTTTCATGAAATTCAGTAGAAATGTTCTTTCATGAAAGATGATCGAGACGTTGCAGCATTTAATCCTGCATTTTAAAAATACCTGATTTTCAAACAATTCGCAAGTTTTTCCTTAATAAATTTTGAATTATTTGATAGATTTTAATGAAATTCGGTAGACGGTCAGAGAATTAATGTCGATTTTGATAATAAGAATAATTAATACTGTTAATCTATCCATTTAAAAATGGCGGACGTTCGAACTTCTGAGGTTTTTTTTCCTAATAATTATTGAACCATTTGATAAATTTTTATGCCATTCAGTATAACGGTCGTGCTATCGAAGATGACTCTGGTGACATACAATTTGATCGCACAACTTTAATCGTTCCAAAACAACGAAGACATTCGGAAAACAAACGATTACAATTTTGCTAGCTGATATATAGTATACGAACTATGAAATACATATATTTTAATTTTTAAATATCAAAATTACGAAGAACTAGAGCTGAAAATTTTTCATGTTTTTAAAATGTTCCATCTTTAAACTAAAGCAACTAAACCAAGACGTTTAAATTCAAGATATTCTTTAATCAAAGCGCATACACAGGGTGAAGAAAAACTTCGTCGTAATATTTTGTGTATTGATAGGAGACCTCGAAACAAGTCGAAAATGTCTAATGAACATAAATCTAAATGGCACTGTTTTCGAGTTATAACCCTTTAAAGGTATCCAATCCATCTACCTTATAAAGCGTCACGACGCGTCGCGTTGACACTAAGTATCGCATTGCGTCGCTCGCCTTCTTAAGGCTGGATCTCGCAGGCGTAAAACGCGACGTCAGTTCGCTGACGTAAATGCGTCGCGCACAAAACGTCGAGCGTACCGATGTTCAGACCGAAAGCGTACGACGCGACGTAAACAAACGACGTCGTTTAGTTATTGGCTAATTATTGTGACATCATTTGAAATTTTTGATCGTTAAAAGAATCGATATTTCCTCATTTCTTCCAGAAATGATTCATTATTGAACGCGCAAATGATATCTTCTCTACTAGCCATTCTGAATTACGAAATAAAACAATCTCTCTTCGGATTGGACGAATGGCCAACTAATTATTTGCGGAGCGCATAAAGTTGAAGAAAAATGATCTCCGGCATAAAGACGCAGCGTCTAGCAATATACAGGAAGTGACATCATTAGCGTCGATACGCCGACGTATTTACGTCGTGTTTTACGCCTATGAGACCCAGCCTTTACTAACCCGGAAGTCAGTAGGAAAGCGACGCGTCATGGCAACTCGACGCATCGTGACGCTTTGTGTACTCGATGGTGATTGGCTAGATTTAAAAGGTTATAACTCTAAAACGGTGCCATTTAGACCATATGTTCATTAGACATTTTCGACTTGATTCAAAGTCCCCTATCGGTATACAAAGTTTTCCTTCACCCTGTATATGCTATAAAAATTATCATAATATAGTGACGCTATAAAATAATTTTAATACGATTAATTTTTAATTTCAAGCATTTAATGCAAATTTTACAGGCAAAAGCAACTTTAGACTTTCTCAGAGAGTTGGAAAATTAGGTCTACAATGATATTAATTTTAAATTTATGCAAATTTTAATGCCAAGTTTTGTCCAACACATTTTCACTAATCTGAACTAATCATGTCTTCTAAAAATAAGTTAACTGTATCAGAAATGATCTAGTAAATAACTGCATATCCTTCTATTTAGCTTTATTTAATATATCGAAGTAGTGCATAGACTGTATATACAGGTACTCCTCACTTAACGAATCACTAATCTGAACTAATCATGTCTTCTAAAAATAAGTTAACCGTATCATAAATGATCTAGTAAATAACTGCATATCCTTCTATTTACCTTTATTTAATATATCGAAGTAGTGCATAGACTGTATATACAGGTACTCCTCACTTAACGACTGGGTTTCGTTCTCACAACTCGGTCGTAGAACGAATTGGTCGGTAAGCCAAAAATTTGTTCCTATATTAAAATATTGGAAACAAATTTCAAATTAAAAATCTATATCTTATGCACGAAGTACAGTATTTTTCTTCAGTTTTTGGAACTAGGAGTACGGGGAGATTACAAACAAAACTCGTAAACCATGCGTATGAGCGAGCAAAAACCAAATATTCCATTAAAAAAATAGTCTTAAGCTCGGACGGAGCAGTCGTTAATAGGTAGATCGTTAAGTGAGGAATACCTATATATATATTTATTTATTTAATATCCTTCAATCGTCGGTCGGATTGGCCGCGTGGAAACGCTTTGGTTTTCCACACTAGAGGACCATATATATATTTATTTATTTAATACCCTTCAATCGTCGGTCGGATTGGCCGCGTGGAAACGCTTTGGTTTTCCACACTAGAGGACCCGGGTTCGAGTCTCGGGTCCCACCCCTTGAAAATATTTATCATGGGGTCCGGGC